>LSSL01003712.1:0-11610 GCA_001953115.1 Smittium mucronatum | reverse complement strand
GATAGTTAAAACACTTATATCAAAAAATAGATTTATTTTTTATTATTAAAATTAATCATTATGTCATTATACTAGAGTTTTTATTTTGCTTGATAAAAATTCTATTGATATAATAGAGCACATCAAAATAGAAGACTCTCTCTGCTAAAATCACATTATAATTTGAAACTCGAATGTATTTAGTAACTGTAATATATAAAATCTCTAAACACACTTTAAAACTAATTTAAATTATTAATACATATTTTAAGCCCATCCTCATATCTGCGGGTATTTAAAATGATAATCTATGTTTTTATAAAATATGAAAAAAACTATTTTGTAAGAATTGAAAAAAATCCACTCTTTGACGATATTATTTTTTCAAATTATCATATGTTTATATTATGATAAAACTCATTATATAAATCTAATCTATTCCGTTAATAATTTAACAAGCTTGTAAACTTTGAAATTTTTTTATTATTTAAATTTAATGAATCCAATTTTTTTTATCGTTTAAATATTAATGAATAGATATAATTTACTTTTTCCTGAATGGAAAACATAAGATTTTGAGTTAATATCAAATATGTTACTATTGGACCTATTATACCTCAAATTATCACATCTAATAGATTTCTGTTTTTAATAAATGTTTTTATTATGATTTCAAAGATCATTTCTAGAATTTTTTTTATATATTAACTTATTATGGGTCCAAATTTATGTTTTATCATATTGGTGAAATTTTCCATTTCCAGTTGATTTGATTTGTGAATTTATCCAAAAATTGATAGTTATAATTTATAAATAGACAAAATTTCGCAAAAAAGGAAGCCTTTTTTGTTTTATAGTTTTGAAAGAGCCAATATTTTAATAACTTAATAATCAGTAATTTTGAAAACACTAAATATATGTAAATATATTCTATAAGAAAACCCTGGCACCTCAAAAGATCTCCCAATTGAGGAAACGCGTAAATAAACCAATATAAATGGGATGTTGTTTTATTTATTGGATAATATAGGTATCTAAGATCAACTCGCATCGGATTATCTTATGGTAGATTTTTTGAAAAAAATACCCTGACAAAAAAAAATAATCTAGATTTTTAAAATGAAGTTTTAAATACATCTGTGTGTATTTCTATGGATTCATGAGTTAATTTACAGATTTAGCACTGTATAATAATCCTAAAATTCTCTCAACGGTTCAAAAAAGATGTTGTAGAAATTAAAACTTTCCTGGACCGAAAACGAAATAAGTCCTTTATATGAGATATTTTTCCGTAAATAAAACGCTTTTTTCCTGTTAATTGTAATATTTTAATTTTTTTAAAACATTATTTACTTTGTAATCATATAAAGTTTCAAAAATTATTGTATTTTTTCCCACTTTAGATACCCCAAAATTCCTATTCGATATATTTGTTTTTAAATTATTTAATACCTTGTGCATACCTATTATAATGCACCAAATTAAGAAAAATCTATAAAAATCTATAAAAATATAAACCAACTCCAAAAGAAATGGATTTTAAAATCCAATATTTTTGTTTTTTTAAAAAAAACTATCATTTTGTGCAAATTTATCTACTTTTTTAAGACATTTTTCAACTATTTATAATAAAAATAAATGCTTAATGAAATTATTAAATTATTAATTGGATGTATTTTTACCGTAAAACTCCAAATAATCCCAGATAAATATTTCTATCTAATAAGCTAATACTATTTCTAAAATAAAGTCGGTAATATTTAGGTGTTTCTAGTTTTAGGTAATAAAATTATTAGATCAATATAATTAGTTTAATTGTACATTTTTTTACTAGAAATTTAAAAAATAATGAAAGCAAATAAAAAAATAATAAATTCTAATTGGAGATAGTGAAAATGAATTTAAAAATAGTTAATTTGATTCAAAAAAAAGATAAAATTAGCTTGTAAATAGTAAATTAGTATTATTAAATGGTGAGGTAGAATTAATAAAATTTAATTTATAATTCGGAGAAATATATGGTAAAAAATATGAAAATGTCGCAAAGCTCCTTCTGAGGTATCATAAAGCTTAATAAAATTCGAAAAAAATGAGTTGACTTTTTCTATCATCTTCCTGCAAATTTCTGGTGTGATAACAGTTACATATTAGGCTAAGGTTGATCCCATGATCCTAGTTTTTTATTACTTGGGAGAATCTGCTTTCAGGGTCAACATCATTTAGTATCATAGTTTTTCCAATTTTTTTTTAAAATCTCAGATTTTATCACGATTCAAGCATTCTAAATTGTGCTGATAATTAGAGAATAGGAACCAAATTAAAGTAAAACTTTTCCATTATATTTTTATGTAACTTCTTTAATCCTTGAATTGTATGAAAAATATTAAGATATTATGTCGATACTAGATTGAATAAACCATTAGAAACGATTCCATAATTATCTCTTAAACCCATTAGTTGCAATATATTGCCTTAAAGCCCTATTTTTTTTGAAATTTAAGATTAAAATTGATGATAATCCACATATCATGTGATAATTGGGGCTTTTTTAGTTTAGGGAGCTTAACTGTAAAATTTGACACTTTTTGGTTCCTCCACTATTTCCCCCTATAAAAATACTACCATTAATTCTATCTATCAACATAAATAGTTTTCCAGAACTGGAATTCTCAAATAATTTCGTTTCGTTTGTTTCGCTTCGTGACGAGTTTTTTCTTATTATCTTATTTACAATTATATTCATTTGATTGGGAATTACGTGGATTTACTTGTTTGTAAATACCCTAAAATTTGGATTGCTCTTACGTTTTTTGAAAATTTTATATATTGTATCCAACATAAATTAGATTGTAAATTTCTTTAACCCATATAAAGAGTTGATCTATAAAAGCCCAATTACGTAATCCACATTTCCTCAATCATTTTTGTACAGTAGAGTTTTTTTTATTTTTTAGATTTTGATTTAGTCATAATGGATTTTAACCAGACAAATGCTATAGAAAGGAACTTGGTGTATCCTAATGCGATTATAAAAATATTCTCAGATCACATCTGATTGAAATACAGTCGATATTACTTAAAGCAGATATATTTTCTATTTTTCTCTGGTTTTGGGTTTAAATTCCACCAAAGGATGACTATTTTTTTCAACATAAAATCCCTCTCTTTAATAAGACATTCTTAGATTTATATTTTACAAGTAATTCAAAAAATTTTTTTTTTTATTTTATAAAATTAACGTATATATTTAGCTTTTATTAAACACTAATCAACAATTTATTCTACTATCCTGTGAATTAATATGCAACACAAATAATTTCATGTAAAATAAATTTTATTATAACTATTTATGTTTTACTAAAAATAATAAGATAATTATGTTGATTTGTTATAATATATATATATAATGAAAAATCGAAAATCAATAAATTGGGCTCTACTGGATATGATTTAATCATATTTTTTGATATTTATATTTTGTGCTGTTAGTACTTTATTTAAATTATATTAGGCAAGAATTAATATAAAATAAATATTGTTAGTCGCTATAATTTTCCATAATTATCCAATAATTAAAAAGTTCTAGAATTAAATTCAATAAATTTTCTTATAAGAGCTGTTATAATTTATTGGGATAAACGTATAATATTTTTTTGGTGGTGCTTCTTTTTGCATATAAGTAATCTTAATAAGGGTTTTTGAATTATAATTTACATTTTTCCAATTTGGTCTCACCTTTTACAATTAAGCTGTACTATTTACGAGCCGATCTTCAGTATTTTTGAATTAAATTTTATTACATCAAATTAGATAGACTATTTAAAACCCATTTTTCACTATTATTAAATTTTTTTATTCTAAAACCAATTAGAATTTAACATTTTTAAAATTTCTAGTGAAAAAGTGTGTATTAATCATCTTAATTTTCAATTTAGCATCTAAATTTACTTTATCGGTGAAAAAAAATGATTTATATATTAGATAATATTTCGGTTAATATCCGATTCAAATTTCATTTAAACCGCATTTCAAACTGTCAAATTTAAGCCAAAGTTGGCAAATAAACAGTTTTAGGATTTTTAAATAAAAATTTGTTTGTTTTTTTTTGCAAAACCAATAATTAATCTAAATTCTACGATAATAAATTCAAATAATTTGTTTAAAAATTTAAAGGAAATTAATTTGATATATCTCAATTTAATTATATTTAAATTGTGTGAAATTTAAATCTGAATAAGTGCCACTGGGTGAAGTGGAATAGGATAAAATAAAATCGGATAAAATACAATGTAGCTATGTTAATATAAGCAATATCTGTAAAATATTTGGTAAATCAGGAGATTGTTCCAGTTGATATTTTTTAATCTCAAATAAGAGCGAGCCACAAATTTGGACTCATAAAGGGTTAAATTTTGGGTAAATTTAAAAAATATCTGGACTCTAAAATATTTTCTTAAAAAATCAAAATCAATTATAATAATTCCTATTTGCAAAGTAGGATTATATATCACGAGTATTAAAATAAATATAGGCAATTATTATCCAGAAATCAAATTTGGTATTTTTAGTTCGTAGAAATCGGCATACATATATTTAAATATCTAAAGCTAATATGAATTTAAACTTAGCCCCAGATTCACAGAATACCTATTTTTTAGAATTACTAAAGATTATAAAAAATTGTCAGTTAATATCTCATTCACTTTTAAAAAGATTTATTGCTGATATATTTTAAAATATTTTTTATAAGGGTTCAAACACAGAAATAATATATTTATACCTAAATAAAAGCAAAAATCCCAATCAATAATAGAAAATTTTCCGTATTATAATATCCTCGTCGTAAATAGCTTTCATATGAATCCCATAATGCTTATTGGGATTTTATGTTGAATGAATAAGAAATAAGTTCCTTAATTTGTTAATCTAACCTTAATTTCAATTTAGAGTAAGGTTATTGTAAAATACATAAACCTGATCCAATTTATTCTCAGTTATCTTTTACTGAACTCTGTGTTTTTAGAAAATTTTCATGATTATATGTCACAGTGTAAAACTGTAACTGGTTGAATATTGCGTATTAAAGGTAGATTAATCCGTTTTAATGAATTATATCTACCGGCCAATAACTGACAGGAATCTCAAACGTTCAAAGTTTTTTATCTCGAGAAGAGTTTTTATTCTTTCGTTTTATTTTAGCCATTTTTAAATTATTTATAGTTTTTTTTACACATTATTATTTACAAGGAATGGGGTATAAAACGACGCCCACATTACTTTTCGTTATGGGGCCGTCTTTTTAACACAAAAACTTCAAACATTCAAACATCCACCTTTTATTAGAACCTCTATAAACCAATATATTAAAACGATAAAAATCTAGTGATAATAAGCTAGGTACGTGGAAAAAAAGTACCACGATATATATATTTATGCTTTAATTTAATATATAAATCCCTTTTGGTGGCTTATTTGCACTACTAATATCTTAAAAAGCCGAACTTTAACATTTTATCGTTTAATAAGATAATAAGTTTAAAATTTTGGAAATTTTTGAATTCTTTTTTTATAAATAAACCCCCTTAAAAAAAGAAACGGGTTTTATTTTATTTCTCATTCTTTTTGATTTTTAAATCATAGAAATTCAATTTAGTGAAAATCTCTGAAATTTAAATAAAAACAAGCGATAGCAAACCAAATACTAAATAAATAAATTTCTTAATATAAATATACCATAATTATCGGGAAAATCATTGATTTATCTTTAATGTATACAGTTATTTAGTGCTTATAATGGTAGTAAATAAAAGAGCCGATATAAAAAAGATGTTTTTATCTAAAAAATAAAAAAAATGTAACTGAAGTATTTTTAAATTTGTGTAAAAAAGGTTGTTGGTAAACTGATTAGTTTCTTATAAATATTTAAACAGGATTGACATTATTAGCAATTTATTAGAGAAATTATCGTAATAAAGTATTTTAACGTGCTAATTACCAGAAAAAAACCTATTTTCGAGTTATTTTGAATTTATTGGTCTAAAAAATTATTTTATCAACTTGATTCATTACTAGAGATTAATTAAACAAATTAGTATTTACTTTATTAATTTCTGATTCCATTTCTGAAAAACTGAGTATTAAAATCAAAAAATTTCCTCTATTAATTCACATTGGTTTTTATTAAAAATCTAGGCTTTATGAAAAAACTCCGTTATTATTAAATAACACAATTTTTATGAAATTGGTGGTTATTTTCGAATTAACATTGAAAAATATATTTAATTAGTCAAAATCTTTTTATTTCAGCCAATAAGTGTAAATGATCCCAATAAAATGAAAATTTTTTAGCCCTTTAACAGATAGACTGCTTAATTATGCAATCACTAATAGCTAAAGTTTAGCCTGATTTGGTTTACTTTTGATAAAAGGTTATGTTCCATTAGCAACTTGATTTTGCTCTCCAAATTTTGTTTTTTCATTCATCTATTCAAAACATAATGAGACTTTTAAAGTAGAAGACTAAGGAAAAATTAATAAAAACAAACTTTATCGGAAAAAAGTCATGCGAAGCTATTTGCGGGTCAATTTGGAGTAGGCTTTGGACCACTTCATCTTCAAACCAGAGTATAAAGTTTCAATTAACTATATTTTATTTAAACATCATAGGACTGTCAGCACAAAAATATATCTTTTTCTTTGTTCAATTAAAAAATATATTAGAAATAAGTCTTTATAATTAGTTTAAAACATAAAATTATCTAATGGAGAATGAAAATGAAATAACTAAAAGCTCAAAAAATCTTATGACCCTGAAAGGGATAAGTATAAAAACTGCTAAATAGATAAATAATGGAGTTTACATAAACAGGCTCAAAAAATGTATGGTTTAAAAAAACTAAAACTTGGTAGTGTATGCATTCTATTGGATATTTTATGTACCAAAGAATGATGATCCACAAAAAAATTTGGGCTACTAATTATCAAGTATTTAGATAAAAATGAATACTTTCAAAAACAACTATATCATAATTCTAAAAATATCCAGTCATAAAGTTAAAAAAAATAATAAGATTTGTTTTGTTTAATTTAGAACAAATTTCCTGATCTATGCAATTAAATCAAAATATTTCCTTTAATTATTTAATAAACGAACATTTTTCAAATTGCTTTTTCCATAAGCTTTATATCTATTCTTTAATGTAATTCCTACATTTGAAAACTTTAAACCCCACATTTAATATAAAATATTCTTTCGATTTTATGGATCAGTCGATTTATTTATTTGTCTTCATTTGTTTAAATAATCAAAAATACAATTTGATCTCCCAATTATTTCGATTTAACCAGAAAATATTACTTATTTTTAAATTTAATTCGTTAAACGTACTTTAATAAGAAGATTTCTCTACTCGATGTTAAAATCACAATTATCAATATTTTCACTAAAATTTCATGGCAATATCTAAATAAATAACGCCCAAAAAAAGAGTGATTTCAAATATTATGAAGCAAGTATAGGGGGTTTTAACGAGTTATTTTTTCAGATTTAGCTTAAATAAAGAGAATTTGATCGCATTAAAATTTATTGGATTTGGGGCTAAATTAAGAGTTAAATTAGTTTTAGTTGAATAGATATAAACTATTTGATAAAGAAGTAATTAAATTTAATCCTTTTTTCGATCACATGCGATCTGTTTTTTTTAAAATTTTTTTTGGAGATTTATCTTCTATTTGCCGTTTATGAAAAATTTTAATTTAAATAGATTATTTTTCCAGATATGCTTAAATTTTCACTTTATTATTTAAAATTTACAACCAAAAAAGTAATTGGAATTAACAAAATTTCATCAAGATATATCTTACAATTCTTATATTCCTTTTTCATTTCATCTAATTAAACCAAATTTTAAATAAATTCACCAAATATGCGGAATTTATAAAGAAAATAATATTAACCCAGTATAAAATTATGCTTAATATTTAATATTTGCATAAGAAGCTGCAATGCGAAAATCTTATTTTATTATATAAAATTAAGTTTAATCACAGAAAGCGGAGAGAATTTTTTTTTTTTAAACACAGGAAAATACTAAAAATGCAGAACTCTATTCAAAGTCGTTTCTTACTAATTAAAACCCAGTGAATATATTTATGTAAGCGATATTTTATTAGCTAACCCTTTTATAAATAAAAAACTCAATTTCTTTGGTTGCCTAATTCTTGTTTCAAATAAACTATTTTATTAAAATTTGGCACTTTTAGTCCAAAATAGATTAAATTATATATTTTTATCAATTTTATAACCTTATAAATAATCATTATACAGTTTTACGGTTTTTTTAAAAGAAAAGATTTTTTTTTATATCATTTGGATTTTTATCAGAAATTTGGCATTTATTTCATTTAATAAAATTGATTGCACTGAAATCTTATTGTATGGTTTATATGGGTGATTATTTATTTATTTTCAAGATTTTTTTTACTGGGGAAAAAATTGGCCAACTTCAAACATAAGTTTTAAGAAAGGATTATTGCCTTTATCAACAAATAAATATCAATAAATAAGAAATCAAAAAAGATTTGCTTTTGTTGCTTTCAATTTAAAAAATCTATTTTAAATAGGTTGTTTGGTTGTTTTTTTGTTTGTTTGGTTGGATGGTTCGTTAGTCTTTTATTTATTTATTTTTTGAATTGAGTTTTTATTTGAAAATCATAAAAATAGTAAAAATCATATTTAAAAATGTTATAAAAAATGAAAAATTTTCGAAAAATTCGTTCACCTTATACCCTTCCGTTGTTCTAGCGGCTCGGTACCCACTGTACATTAATTAGAATAGATTCTTTGGTTGAATAATCAAACTATACATTGAAAATGTGTTCAACCAACTAATTAGGAAGTCAGAAAAAAATTAATAGTAAAGTTTCTATTCTCGAAAAAAAAATCCCTAGTAGAAAATATTAACGTTTCAGCGAAATAATCTACCAGTGATTAATAGAATTTTTTTATATTAACCCTTTTTTTTAATAAAAATCTATCAACAGAAAGTTTTCAAATTGGGGGTTTTTTTAATTTAAAGTGTATTGGATAGTGTAAAAATGTAATTATTCATGTATATATTAGTTTTTATGATCTTTGGGATTTTTTAACCAATTCAATTGAAGCATGGAGCTACTATAGCTACAGGTGAGGGTTGGATGACAAAAATTTAGAATTTTTTTACGTTTTTAAATTCATTTTAAATTATTTTTTACGGTTTTTAATTAACTTGAATATAAATTTTCCTTAAAAAAAATCAAAAAAGATCATTAATTTTATTATAGGTATAGGAGTTGTTGGTTTTAGTTCTGATTTTTACAACAGCCCACAAAATGGCGACTTAATTGATTAGTGGTCATAGCCTTATAGAATAAATGAGTTCGTTTACTAGTTTCTCCCTTTATAAATCAGTAAAAAGCGTCCAATTGTTGGTTTAATTTTATTTAATTACAGAATACAAATTTCCTTAAATTATCTCGACTGAAGTGGCTAATTTTGATCATTTCAGCTAACATTTTTTTGTCTTAAAGGCTGAAAATATATGAAAATTAAAGTTTTAATAATGTTAACAGTCTAAAAATAAACTGAAGGTAATTTTTTCAAATAGGAGAATATTGAAAAAATTATTAAGAATTTAATGATACACTGAAACAAAAAAAAACTTATAAAAGGATAATCGGAACGTTTATTTTAGTATATATCCCTTTTTTTAATAAAAAAAAACTTCTTGAACACCAGATTTTTTGCAGGCCCAAGTGAAAAACAGATATAATTTTTTTTGGATTTAGTCCAATACAACTGTACATTGAATCATCATATATATTACAAATACTTGCTATGATTTTTCAAGCAACGTATAATTTCCTTCCAAAGTATAAGGTAAAAAAAAATAAAGTAAACTGTTTTAATAAGATAATAATAATAATTTGGAAACGTATTTAAGTACAATTAAGACTCAAATTAGATATCTCAAAATTTATTTATTTTATTTTATGAACACTAAAAAACTCCTTTATCATTATCTTTTAAATCAAATTTGATATAACTCCAATAAAAATGTAAATCACTCGTACATGAAATCCTCAATATGATAAAGCGTCTGCGAATACCCAATTTGCAGCACTAAAAATGAAAATCATGAGAAGAGGTAGTATTCCGGTTTAAGAAAAGTGCATATCATTCTTGCGTCATTTCCAAGGATGAACAAGCAAAACGTGTTTTTATTTATAGGGTTATAAATTTTCAAGAATTGGGGTGAGAATTATAATCGCTCGGGGAAAATGAAACGTATAAAAGGGGAATTTGTTTCTTTGAATATAAATTTCATTATTAGTAAAGAGTTCTAAAAATTTTGAGAATCTAGCGGAAAAAAAAAATTCTTCATTTTTGTAAATTCCAAAATGGTTTCTTCTTTTTCTTTGATCGCATTATCATTATTTTCTGCCTCATGTATGGGTATAATGACCCTTTCAAGCCCTATTTATTATGAAAATACTGATTACTTGGGACAAGCCAGTTTGCCTAAAAGATGGATTTCCTCGGGTTTTAGCACCCCTCATACAAAATCTTCTACATTATCAAGTACTGAAGATTCAAATGAAAAGAATATTCATCACAATCAGCCTATAAGTTTTTGTGGAGATAGTAAGTAGGCACAGTATTTTCATTTGGATTAACTATATTATTTTGTGTGTTAGATATTGAATATGGTTAAAAACTAATATGGGCGATTTATATGATTTTGATAATAGATATATGTGGAAACAGTATAGATACATGCAGTTCCATCGATGACATCGTTTACGACGGAGATAGAGCCCTTTGTATATACGATTTGGAACTATACTACAAATATTCGGATACTGAAATTTTTGATAGTTATGAAACTTATTGTAATGACAGCTTAGATGAAAAGAGCAGTGAAATATGCAAAGGTTATAGTGTGATTGAGGATTTTGCTAATTACGTCAAGGAAATGATAAAAGAAGATGAAAATCATATATCACAGTGTAAAATAGCTTATAAAAAAGACGATGAAAGAAATTCGTGCATGGAAAATAATCCTCACAAAGAAATTTTCAGAGAGTTGAATTATGATTTGAACGCACCTTATGCCCCAGATGGAGCAAAAAAACAAAATCAAACCAGTAACATCTTTACTGAATCTAGTCTCACTAACGAACCTCTTGTAAATGAAAACTGCCATAAAACCATCAGCCAAACCTCATTATTCAAAAATGATAACTACGACGAAGAATTTTTGCTCGAGAAAGTTGCCTCAAGCGGGGTTATTCATAGGGACTAAAGTTCAAGGAAAAGAAATCCAACCATTAGTGCGGTTTAGACATTAAAGTTTAAATAGAAAAGAATAAACTAACCTTACAAACTTTTTTCAGAAAAAAAAATCCCACTCACCTGATAATTTGAATTTTCTATTAAAAAAAGTATTTAATATGTATTTGTACATTAACTACACAGGCGTTTTTTATTCGAATATTTTTACCCAACTAGTATATCTATTCAATAAAATTAGTCTCACATCTCACATCTCACATCTCACACCTCACATCTCACATCTCACATCTCACATCTCA
>LSSL01003708.1:0-16020 GCA_001953115.1 Smittium mucronatum | reverse complement strand
GGTTCCTCCTGTTTCTATATGATCCTCGTCTGGAATCTCTGTCCTCCAAATCGCTATGCGCTGTCTCCACTATTCCCAACCAATAATAGTACAACGCTGTGTGAAATTTTGGTCTAGTGTACTTCGAAAAGTACACTGTTAAGCCCATAAACCACGGCAAGGTATTTCACTCTTAGGGGTGCAATTTTTAGTTTAAAAAATTATATATTAGCGATATTTATTAAATTTTTCATTTTAAAAATTACAATATTTTTCCACATATAAAATTGTTAATAATATAATCAATTGAAATATTAACCAAAAATTATCTAGATAAATCATTTTAGCTGAATTTGAAAAAAAAAAAAACGTTTTTTTGAGGCGATTAATAGGCTTTTGAGATTAAAAACATGACTGTGGATTTAATTTGGAAAATTTTTCACAATTTTTTTTTTGCAGTTTAAATGGTGTGATTGTAATTATTTATGGTTATATCTAGATCAAATTTTTATAATTATAAATTCAATCTTATTAAAATAATACTTAAAAAAAATCAAGATTATAAATTCTTAAATATTATTTTTATTTTTTTTGTAAGAAAAATAGAATTTATATTGATTTTTTATCCATTAATATTTTAAATGTACTTGATTTCAATGAATGTTTTAAAAAAGCAACTTTTATAACTTGAATAAAATTTATAGCATAATTAAAGCTTTTTTCCCCCCTTAATTTAAATCATTTTGTGGCTAACAGTAGTGACTTAAAAAGAAAAATTTAGAAAAATTCAAGAACTTTTTTGAAAAAAAGATAGCGTATAATTATAATTGATTATATAATTTGATTATATTCATAGTAATATTACTTATCTTATTTATTAAGAAAAATAAATAATAATAATAATCATTATGGTATAAAAAAATCCAGACATAATTTTAATTTCTAGTTTTTTCGTCATATTATTATATATTTGATCTTATTTTTTTCTAATTATAATTTTTACGTCAAAAAATATGGTTTTATAAAAAGCGGATATTAAAATACCATAAATCATTTAAACTGCAAGAGCGGGCTTAAATTTTAATATTCCATTTCTTTATATTCCATTTCTTTATATTTCATTTTAAATTCTATTATTATTATTTTTTTTAGTTACCTCAAGCTACAATAAATTAATAGGTGTATTTTATTAAATTTTTTCACTGAAAAAAGTGATAGTATATCCTTATTGGTTTTATTTCTTAAAACTACTCAAAATTTACATTTTTAAGCTCTTTGTACATATAATTTTTATTTTTTAATATTAAAAACAGATTTACTATGAAGTTCAAAAAAAGTTTTTAGGAACCATAAAGTCATTTTATTTTGATTTTTTTAAAAATAAAACAAATATTATTCACCAAAAAATGTGACATAAAAGAAACAAAATTATTCAAAATATTCTCAATTTTTACTGATATATATTATATCATTTTTATTAAAAGACACGAGATTCTATAGTTGTATAACTATTTTATAATTAAATTGTCTTATGTCGATAAAATTCTATGTATTATCTATCTTTTTTTCCTGAATATTTTAATAGTTAGAAAAAAATATTTATCAAACACATAAGTATTAAATTGATAAAAATCAGATAATTTTGGACTCATAAAAAAATAATTTAATTCGGTAATTCCTGTATTATTATAATTCAATAAATGCTCTAATAAGAGTGAAATACCTTAAAGTTGTTTAGGAGTTAATTTGTGTAATTTTCGAAGTACACTAAACTAAAATTTCACACAGTTTTGTATAATTCTTGTTTGGGAGTAGTGGAGACAGGGCAAAGTGATTCGAAAGACAAAGATTCCAGAGGAGGAACATCTCGAAACAGGAAGAGCTGATAGTTTAGTTCAGCGAGATATTTTTTAGTGCACAAGTCCAGAGTTGGAAAGTCAGAAGGATCACAGCGTCTAACGGAAATTTTTAGGAAAGTCATGTCGATCAAACCCACGTTTTTCTAGGAGTCTAATTTTATTAATTCTGTTAGAATTATAACTGATTATGAGCTCAATAGTTTCAATAAATTACTGTTCGTTGAAAAAGAGCCTAATCCTTAACTACCTATAATCTCAGTCATGCACCCACTTGAAGCAGTGTCAAGTGGGGGGGGGTCTTTCGGTTGGTATATTTCACCCTTTATTCGCAAGTACGCAACGGCTAGTCCGACAGAGGGGCTTATTTTAGTTAGGATAATGGTCGTTTTTATACGGCTTTTTCTTTTTTTCATATTTTTTTACTATATTTTTTAAAGACTTTATCTTACAATAAAAGCCAGTGATACAAAATAAAATAATAATGAGGCTAGAGATGTCTTTTTAAATTAAACTTTGTTTAAAGATTCAAATTTTAACCAATTATAATTTTTTGTATTATGTGTAGTTAATTCCCATAGATTTCAGTTTTTAATTTTTATTTTAAATATACCGGAGTATTAGCAATTTATTTCTAAATTAATATTTTTTATTATATTTGATATTAACCTCAAGGATATAGTTTGAAATTTTGTTAAATCAGTCTCATCATAAAATGGAGATTTTGTTTAGTATATTATGCCATATCTCAGCATAGTTATATCATTCATACCAAATAAATTCTTTTAAGGTAAAAAAGTAAGAGAATTTTTTTAAAAAAAATTTAAAAATTTTCTTATAAAATTTTCTATTTTTTTAATTAAATATAATTGGAATATGGGCAGATAGCCATGAGATACAAGTATGTTTTTTTGGAATAAAATAAAGTGCTTTCTTAACTAATAATCTTAGTTCTTTATAAAATTACATTACTATTCTTAAGTTAAATAAAAATATCATGGTATTTTTTCGTATGGCTTTAAAATAAGTTATCCCAATTCAATAGATAGTTAGAAAATTGATTTCCCCTTTTATAAAAACTCGGATTTATCTAGAAACATACATCAAAAAATTTATGTGTACAAATCAGCTATAATCTATAAAAAAAATTTCCCTTGATTTTCTATGTTTTCAAATCAAGAACGATCCTTAAATAATTAATATTTAATAAATTTGTTTTAAAATACCAGAGAGACGTTTAATTTCAAAAAAATTTCAATTTGATGTTTATTTACATAATATAAGTAATATGAAAATTGAATTAATGGAATTTACTTCAAATTCCTTCCTATCTTTTACACAATATGTAATCAATATAGGAAAAGGACGCTATAAATATCCTAATAATAAGATCTAAATTTGATTTTAATGGGAATTATGGGATAATTTGATCTGCTAATATAAAATCGTAGGGCCAATGGTACCATTATCTAAATTAGTAGGTCTTTATGTAGATTTTAGACTTCTAAAATCCGAATTCAAAATCAATGATAATTGATTTTTCAGAGGGCAAGTTTTAGTGGTCAAATGGAGAAAAGCAGATACTGAACGCTGAATATAGTCAATATGACTGGATGTAATTTAAAATATACATAATGTCCAATTAAATAAACACGTCTAAGGATTATCACATTAACATGTTCCAAGAGTTATTTGTTTTATATTTCATGGCGAAAATATTTTGATTTAAACAATAGCATTCAATGTGAAATCGATATTCTAAAACACAATTCAATCCCACCAAAAAATGTTTTGGGTTTTAATTATAGCGTTTAATAATCATAGTAGCAGTTCAAGGTTCCTATGAATGAAATTCTGTAAAATATGTACCCCCCCCCTCCCCGAACATTGATTCCTGTGGAATAAATCTGCCTATATAATATTGTGCTCTAAGTTAAAAAATATTTCTTCTAGAATATTAAAATCAAATAAAAGGTATATATTTGAAGAGTATCTACTCAAACAGTTCTCTAACTGCTCATCTAAATATTAAATATTTTCATCAGTGTCTTGGAGATAAATAAATAAGAAATTTTTTATAATTATATAAGTATTCGAGATGAAAAAATTGATAGCCTCAAAATCCAATTGCAAATTTTCGGGAAGCAAGCTTTTAACTACAAAAAAGTATGAAAGTTCCAAATTCTTAAAAAAAGTCCATAATAAAAATTTGAAGGAATCTCAATTGACCGCCAATTATTTAATTTTAAAGTTAGGAAAAGAAAAAGTTCTGCATCCAAAAGGTGGATTTTTCAAAAAATCCTCAACCGAGTTTAATGAAGAAGTTGTTCTCGAATTGTTAAGATTGGGGGCATCACCGATGTGTAAAAACTGCTACTTAATGGATTATGCTGTTTCTAGAAATTGGGTAGACTTAATATCTTATCTTCTTGGGTTATTCAAATTGGAAAATATTGAAAATAGTCCTTTTTTATCTCAAGTGCCCAAATCTTCGTCCAATTTTAGCTTTATATATAGGCCATTGTTTGATGTTAATGATCAAAACGGAAAGATAATTATAAGAGCTATAATACTCAATAATTACTCGGTATTGAAGTTATTTTCAGAGGCTCATAAAAAGATTCCAAAAATAGAAATTGAAGGCAAAGAAAAAGTATTGATATTAAGTCATCAAAGGATAGACATTAAGTATATTACAAATCATTTGGCTAGAAATATCGAAAGACAAAATAAGTTTGAAATACTTGAAATATTTTCCAACGAAAATGGCTTCCGAATAATGAGGGAGTACATAATTTATGAATCCATAAAGAATGATAATCTTGAGATGTTTAAATTCTCAATAAAATCTGGGTTTGTAGATGATAATATATTGACAAATTCACTGTTTTACTCTATCCAACTCAAAAGATTAAGTATGATTAGACATTTAAATCACTTAGGATTCAATTTAAAAATCAGAGATGGCGAGGCTCTTACAAGAGCATGTGCTACAGGAAGCAGCGAAATAGTCCATTTTCTTATCAACAACGGAATATCTCCTGATTCCAATTCAAATATTGCAATAGAATATGCTATTCGATTTTGCAGTATAGAAACCATTAAATTTCTTTATGAAAACGATCCATCAATTTTAAGGAATAAAAATTGTTTGGTTGCTGCTTGTGAATCTATGAATATAGAGGCTGTCCAGTTCATATTAGAAAAGAGCATAAACATAAATCTTTTAGATGACAGACCTCTGATTAAAGCATGTATTAATGGTTCGATTGAAATAATCAATCTTTTAGTTAATTATGGATATTTTATAGATTTACAGGGTGGTAGGCCTCTTATAGAAGCCACAAAGTTCAATAGAATCGATACGGTTGAGTTTATTTTATCGAATGGCGCTGATCCTTTTCTGCAGGACTCTTTGGCTCTTAAACTAGCAAATAGATTTGGGCATCAGCAAATTGTAAATAAAATACTACATAAAATGCACCCAATTCTTGTTTCAAAGAGTGCTGAATACAATCGTATGTCAAATATATATAATAAAGGTCTCGAGTATTACAAAAAAATGGATAAACAGGATAGTATTATTAATGAAAATACTTTTGATCATTTAGACCCACAAGGGTTAGAACATCAACCTAACATATTTCAGAATAGCATCGTATATGTACCCTTACCGTCTTCACAAAATGGTCCGCTAAACAATATTCGGGATAGTTCCGAAAGAGACCCATTAAATTTTATACATCTCAGGTCTTACGAGGTTGAGACAGAATATAACTATTTAGACAAAAATGAAAACTCGCATATATCATACGAAAATCTTCACCTTAGGAATCCCAGAAGTTTTTTAGGTAGAAGAGATCAGGTTTTCTCAAAAAGAAACAAACTTGGGTTAGACAGGTAATACTAAATAACACGTTAGCTCATAGTTTTTAATAGTTCAAAATTTGAAACTTTATACTCATGAATTTTTTAAAAAAATAACCCTTTATTTCCTTTGACCCAAGAATTAATATCTCTCAAAACTTTGCTAGACTTTCTATAAAAATAAAGAACCTGCATAATTGTAAATACAGAACTAAAATCTATAAAATTATTATCCTATATTCGAATAAAATTTTCGAGAATAGCCTTAAGCCCAAATGTGGTTTAAAAAAATTATCATTTATCAGTTTAAAAAATCACGAAAATATTTTTCTGGAAAAAACTTTGGCAATATCTAAAGTATAACCCGCTTTATTAAAACCGAAATATTCTTATATCTATTTTAATAATTGTCTAATGATATTGTTAAATACTTATATCCGCTGATATGCACAAAAAATCAAACTATATATTTTTCATAAACTTTTATTACCAGAAGAGCATTAAATATATATTTTACAATTTGATACTTTTTTCTCTAATACCTAATACCACCCAATATAAATAAATACTCATAATAGTTGAAAGCTGGTTTATCGCATCTATTAGGATTTTTGAATGAATTAAAGTCTTAGATTGATTATTAGCCTAAAGAAAGATAATTTAATCAAGATTTTTCAAAAGCTTTAAGTTTTTTTGCAATTCATAGATATATGAATATTGAATCAGAAAAAATCGGAAAATAATATTATAAGGGATTAAATGAGCTAAATTACGGGTTTCCAATTTTTTTAAAACCAGAATAACTTTCAAAGACGAAATTTTTTCCCTATTCAACTATTTAAACTACAAGACATCTTAAAAAAAAGTTTCTATTTTTTTTTATCGTTATCATAACTCAGTACAAATATCGAAAATTTTTGTAAAAATGAAAAAAAAATGAAAATGAAAATTATGAAAAAAAAAATTAAATCATATAAATATCCATGGATTTGTTTTAAATTGAGCTTCATCACCTGATGGCATTATTATTATAATTATTATAAGTCTTGGGAGAAACGAAAAACTATAAAATATCTAAATAAGCTTTACTGGTAATTTTTATTTGAAAATTATATCTATTTTCTTACTAAGGGGAGATTTGATTCTGATTTTTGATTTTTGATTTTCGACTTTTTATTATAACATCTTAATATTTTTTTAAAAATAAATATGGCTAAGTATGAAATATTTAATTATTAAAAATGCAAATTATTTTTTCGATATGTTTTAATCATGAACAAAATAAAAACAAAAAACTCAATCAAACATATTTTGTTATAATCTTTTATAAAAATTTCCAAATTTAGATTGATATTATGTTCTTTTAAATAGCATTTGAGTGAAAAATAAGTCCTAGAAAGATAGTAAGTTAAAATTTCTGAAAAAAGCCAAGGTGCTGAGAAGGTGCACCACTTTTAGGTAAAACACAATAAATTAGGAAATCCCCAAATAATTAAAAAATATAATTGCTCCAAAATCAATTAGAGTTTTTCAATTAATTATATTAGACCAATATAAATCTACCTGAATAAATTTTTTGTTGTATAAAAATATAAAAAAACTATCAATTATTTTTTTAAAAAATTTAAAGGAATTTTTTATTTGGATTGGTAATCAATATAAAGCAATAATCCTATTTAAATTACTTATTTTCGTTGATGCCTTAATTTTCAATAAAATTTTACCATATTAATTTAATTAATCTATTTAGATCATTTTTTTAAAAAAATTGATATTAAAATAATTCATCAAGATATATCTTTAAAATGGAAGAGCGAAGTCATATTAAAGATAAAAAAATAGCCTAAAAAAATAAAAGACAAAATTCCTGTTAAAAATAAGATGCAAGATTAATCTTTAATTTAGTCAATTTTGATTAATTTCAATGCGCCTAAAAATGTAAATTCAAACTTGTATAAATATTGGGGGGTTTTAAAATCGGTTTGATTATGATATCTTACAGAACTTATCAAAATTTTTTTCAAGTAAAATTAAAAATATGTTTAATCATATTTAACCAATACCCCATAAAAATTAACTTTAAAAAATATCCCTGATCTTCAATTTCAATTTTAAAATCTAGCATGAAATTTAAAATCAATTAACTAATTATTATGTATTTTATACCTAAAAATTTATATTTTTTTTACCTTAGACATCGCTTATAAATTCGGATTATTTATAATATATTCCTATTTTTTTAAATAATTTGGAGCATAAATTATATTTTTAGTGTTAGCCAAGGGATTTAAATTTGGTATTGTTATAATTTCCATTAATAATTAAACTTATGAAACATATCATCAAAAATTAAATAATGATAGCTTATGTTTAAATACTAATATCTGACATTTTTTTGGATAATATACGAAATTAGAATTTTTTTTCTGATTTAATAATTAAAAGATCTTATCTTGTATGAGAATTATTGAAAAAATGATTTTTTTTTTAATTTTTGGCTTAATTTAAATTATTGGTTGGTATAATTTCATATTTCCCGAAATTGGGTTCTAAATTCATATTTAATCGAATTAAAGCTAAGAATTTTTTTTTAAAAATTATTGAGTTGAAAAAAAATAGAATCTATACCATATTTTATTTTCCACGTAGTAATTATGCATATATTTTATAATCATAATTATATTTTTGTGCCATTTAAATTCTGTTAATTGCGGGATTTTTTCTTCAAGTTATTTTTAGAAAATATTAAAGAATTATTAACATAATTATGAAATTAAATAATATTTTTTTATGGAAAAAAACACTAATTTCAAAAAAAGTTACATTAAATGTTTTAATTTAATTCAAAATACACCATTTCTATAATGGCGACAGTAAGTATTTTTTACTATGAAAGATTATAATTTTTCCGAAAATTGATAAATTTCTAAGCATTTTTTTCACAGAATATTATTGCAGAATAACATTATTTTTATTATTCAAACTTGATAAACATTTAAAAAAAAATCATATTTTAAATAATTTTTTTTTATTGAATAAATTTTTTTAAATTAATATAAGCTAGTGGGATATATAATTAATTTGTATATTCCTGATCTATATATTTTATACCTAAAAAAACATCAATATATACATGTACAGTAAAGCAACAGGTTATTGATATTTTTTTATAGGGATTCTATTTGTTCAAAAAACTTTTATTTTTTTGATATCCATCTCAAAAATTAAATCTAATTTTTATAATTTTCATCTTATTTAACAATCAATTTATCTAAAAAAGATCTTTTACTACATCCATATTTTATTAAAAGGGATTTTGATAAATTGAAATCACACATAGAATATCTCAAATCATATGACACTCTTAATAAACAATATTTGATGTGCTTCATTCTCTATTCTTGATTTACTTATAAATTATATTTTTGGAATATTTTTTAAAATTTCAAACTCCAGAAATTTATTGGATAATTTAATTCACTTTCAAAATTTCAACTATTTTTTTATTGTTTAATATACTCAATTTAATCGAATTAATTTGAAAATAAAGAATTTATAGCTTAGCTAAAAGTTAATAAGTAATATTGGTTCTTTTGAAATCAAAATACGAAATTCCACGATAAGTTTAATATATTTTTGGAATGAAAAATTGGCAAATTACAGTTTTTTAGATAAGAACTTTTTATAATTCATAAGCGAATAAAAAAAAATAAAGTGGCAAAAGAATTTTTAGTTCTTGTTCCAATTATACACTATACATAAAAAATTAAAGCCGATTAAATGCTAAATATTTTCATTTTTAAATCTAATACCCTTATAAACATCTTTATTAAATAGCAATTATTCTTCTGTTAATATATAATAACCAAGTATTTTGATTATGCGAAAACAATTAAATTTATTTAATTGCTATCCAAATCATCGGTTTATTTTCCAGGTGAATTATAAAGAATTTTTTAGGTGAGTTATTTGGCAATGAAATATCTTAGATTTGAAATATATTGTTAAAAAAAAATTTTAAAATTTTTGACTTAGTGTTGAATTTATTCTATCATAAAAATAAAGTGATAGAGGCTCTAAAAAAATATACTCTAAGGATATCGCTAATTTTTTATATTGTAAAACTATATTATTATATATATCTTTGCTACCAATACACTTATGATATCGCTCTATATTTTTTTTTGCTGGTTTACTGATATTTCTTTTTTATTTAAAATACAAAAAGAATTGTTTTTTTTTTTGGTTATATTCATCTCAAACACTTAAAGCAATATATAGATAAGTTTTTTGATATAGTATGAAAAATTCAAGCTTATAAATTATGTTTTAAAAATTTCAAGTCTATTATTTGACTTTTTTTCCTATTTTTTGAATAGCTCTTAATATATATATTACACTGAAATATTTTTTAATTAATTAGAAAAAAATTTAAATAATCTATTTTTTTAAACAATATAAAATAGAAAAAAAAGTTTGAATAATAATTTGGTCTTATTTATAAAATTTTCAAGCTATTTGGTCTTAAATGCTTTAAATTCTTGAAATAACTTTATCTGAGAACTGAATTTTATTTAAAAAAAGCTTTTTATCTCATCTTTTCCTTCAAAATTAATAATCAATTAGTAATTATGAAAACTCTACCCTTATATTCATAAGATTTTTTTAGAATCAAATTTAATATCTCAAAAAAAAATTGCTTTTTCAGCTATAAGCTTGGCTAAAAATTATATTTGGTTCATAATTATATACAAAATAAATCAGAATTTTAATTTTATTATTTAAATTTTATTAATGGTAAAAAAAATTGACCTACCAGAATATAATCTTTTGAATAAATATACAAATTTTGTGATTTTTTCTATTTTTTTTATATTATTTGGTTTTTATTGCTTTTTTATCAAGAAATTATCTTTTGAATTTTAATTTTTTGAAAGTAGAAAGTATCATTTAAGAGTTATTTTCAAATATGATTACGGTATTCTTGGATTTTTTCGAGAATCATTAAAGAAATTAGATTTAAAAATTTATTTAGACACCTTGAAACATAAATTAAGATATATCATATGAAAAACTATTTATACACTTTTGTGAAGCATATTAAAAACAAACAACCAATCCACATCCGATCAGATCAAAATAATTTGTCCTCATTTATTATTTGGATAGTTTAATAAAAAAAATTTCGATAATAAATATAACCAATTTTTATATCTCTTGACTGAAAATCGTGTTACAAATACAAGAATTTATTTGTATGTGAAATTTCGAGCGTAAAATTTTGTTAAATTTTCCTGATATATTTTTCTTAGTTTTAAACTCCATAATTATGAGAAATAATATAAAATTAACAAATAATATTAAGCTGAATCGCAAATACCAAAAATTATTTATTTTTTTCTGCTTTGTGCAACTATTTAATAAATACTTTAGACAGAAAAATAATAAATATAAGAAAATTTTATATCTTCATGGATTATAATAGCCCAAAATCTGCACGGATATATTTTTCAGACGCTAATAACTTTAATAATTTAAATTATTATAGCTTTTTTATCTAAAAATATAAGTTATTACTTTTTAAACTTTCATATTATAAAACTTACCATTCATTTTTTAAGGGAAATTTTTTTTGGAATGTCTGTATCAAGTTCAAAATTTAAATATCGAGAAAAAAAATTAAAATTAGAGATAAAAATAAAGCCTCATATTAATGTTTTTTTCATTAGTTAATACTCTTTCTAAATTAAAAAGTATTAATAAACATACATTTTAAATCCGAAAAATCCTTATTTTCCCCCAAATAATATTCATACTAATGATTCACTCATATAAAAATAAAAAAAGTAACGACCGTATTTATTTATATAAAAAAATATTTTTTATTTTAGAATTTATTGTCTTATATACATAAGGTACATCATATTCATTTTTTTGCTAAAAATTAGTCATCTCAAAATTTTATCAAGGCTAAAATATAATTTATTATAGATTTTGAAAATAAAAAAAAGTACCTTATTTCTCACCCTTTAAAATTAACCGTATTTTTATAATATTTTACCAAATTTTTTCGGAGAAAAGATTTGTCTAAGAATGAGTGATGATTTATATATGTAGACATTGAATTAAATTCATAAAGTCTTTCCTAAAGTGGCTCCTTGTACCAATAAATTCAAGTTACGAAACTCCTAGAGTGTAAAAGAGAGTTGGTTGAAAATATTTTTATTTAGTTATTAGAAATTTTTATTGACTTTAAAATAGCTACCCCATAAAAAAAAATCTTAAAATAGCACCAACTTACATATCATATTTTAATTGGCATAGATAATAAATAAATAGCTAAGGAAGCGCAAAAAAAATTTAAACCTTTTCTTTGTTATTTTAATGGATTGATTTATTTTTAATGCAGAAAATTTCAATTTTATCGAAATTTGATCATTTTTCTCTCCATATCCTTAATTTTAAGTATTTTTAAATAATTAAATTGATGATTAAATGATATAAATTTATTTATACTTGAACTCACTGCTTTTGAAAGAAAATTTTTTTTTGTTTTAACTTTTTTTTAAAATTCTGAGAGTACATATGGGCTGGTTTCTGATTTTTTTATAAATTGGAATTATATGATTTAAATTTTTCAAAAAGTTGAACTATTCTGTAATTATAAAAAACCCCTTTTTTATAATACTGGTAATTTTTTTACATCAGAGAAATTATTTTTCTTGCTAAAAAGTATTTTTTCATGTTGAAACATTCCGGAACATGATTTTTTTTTTTAACTTTTCTAATTATGACTTTTATTTGGTAATAAAAATTGTATTAATATTTTTAATTTTTAAATTACTGGATATTCGAAAACTTAAGATAAAAATAGAGAAAAAATAATCACAATATTTTTTAAATTTTTAGAAAATTTCAGTTTTGAAGAAAATTTTTCGTTTCTGAAGTTCCGTTTTGAAAGTTTTATTTACAGAGGATCTTTATGTTAATTATTCACTTACCTCTTCGATAAATTATGTATCTTTCAAAAAAATTGTTGGGATTGCAAGTTAAGTGTAATTATTTTCACTATTTTAGGATAAAATAATTAGATAAAACAACGATTAAATTTCCTTATATAAAGAAAAAAATTTTAAATTATGCAATAAAAAAATCCAATTTAATGAATATTTGAGAAGATATCAAAAATTAATTAAATGAGATTGAAATGTTTTATAAGATCGTTTTAATCATTTTTATAGGTTGGTGTGATATAGGTTTAAATGCCAAAAACCCCCTCTAATATCAAAAAATCACTATTCTCTAATTTTTTTTTAAAAAATCGTTTTTTTACTAAATTATAAGAAAAAATAGCAAATCTATCTTTATTATTAGTTACTATAAATTTTAATAAACTTTTTTTATTTCTAATTTTGAGTTAGAACTCCAATTAAGCCTACTTATTCTTGAAATGTCAAAAATACATTTAACATAGTTAAAAAAAATCATAAAATACTATGTTAAAATATGGAATTTTAATTCGACAAAAATCGAATTTTTTTCCAACCATTTTAAACTAGAATACGCCGAATTATAAAGCCATAAAATGTTTAAATTTTTAAGAAATCACCAAAATGAGTAAATAAAAAGATAATATTCTGAAAATTATCTCAATAATAAAATTTTAAAAATTACTTGAGATAATTCATTTACTTTGAGATATTATTAACCAAAATATTTAAATATTTTTAAAAGCAATAGGTTTTACTTTTTTTTATACGAATAAAAATAAATTGAAAGGAAAAACTATAAATATTAAAAATCACATAATAAAAAAATTTTCGATTCAGGTTTTCTGTTGAGAAAGAAAAAAAATTATTTTGTATTTTGCATTTTTCTACTTTATATTAATTAAATATTATCTATTATTTCTAATTTTCATCATATTTTGAGAAATCAAACCTATTTTTGTTAAAATAAAAATAATCATTTTATCTTTTTAGCGTAAATTATCCAGCAATACATTTGAATAAGCTTTTAAAAAAGTAATAATTAATATTCTGCAATAATTTTTTTGTCAAATATAATATAAAATTCATACTTCCATCATTATATATTGTAAATTGTTTATTCTAAAACTATTTTACACGCTTAAAGGCGATTTTATAATAATAAAATTATAAACATTTAAATAATTAAATAAATAAAATTTCAAGATTTTCTTTTTGATTATATTCTCATAAAAAATATTATTTATATTATTTACTTTCACAAAAAAGCGCTATTTATTTATTTTTTTCGTTTATTTTCATGGGCTATTAAATAAATTTACTATATAAATAAATTCAAGATATCAAATATTTCAACTTTGGTATTATATAGACCATCAAAACATTTAATAAATATTTATATGATTCCATAAATACATTTATATTATTTTTTGTATAAAAATTCCATTGAAAAAATATTTAAAATTCCCCTATTCTTAAATAAATTCATAAAAAAATCTAAACTTTCTATTTAAAAAAAAAAGGTGAAATTATAAACATTTTCCGGTTTATTATTGATTTATTATTATTTTTTATGAATATTATCAATAAATAATAATTAAAACCATAAATTCCACCTATATTCTATCAATTATTAGTCATATATTTAGGTCTGATTTTAAAAGTATAATCATATTCTTTTATACCATTTTATTTAGAATAATAAAATATTAAACTACGGAATCAATTTTTTTCGGTTATTTATAAGTATTTTCCCTTTTAAAATAGTATTTAGAAGTATAAACCAAATAATTATTAGGATTTTTTTAGAATGATTGGACTATTTTAGGATGGGGGTGAAAATTCTGTGCGCATATTATTTATACTTGGTTAGGGAAAAAAATTCATCATTTTTTACAGTAATTATGACGATTTTTTATAAAATAATTTTTTTTATAAAACTTTATCTTATAAAAATTTATATTCGTAAAAATCAATAAAGACAAAATTTATATTCGTAAAAATCAATAAAGACAAAATTTATTTATGTATATAATTTTCACCTATTTAGCAAAAAAATCTTTAAATTACGAGTTTAAGTTTTTTATATCATTTTTATTTTTCTAAATATATTTTATTTTTCTCAAATTTTAATGACGTTATTAAAAATTCAATTTTTAAGTAATTATATATTTAAATAACTGTATTTGAATTTTTTATAAATTTAAAGAATTTCTGTTTTAGCTAATCCATATAGTTCAAAATTTCTATACTGATATATATATATATATATATATATTGTTATTTTTTTAAAATTATCGATATAAAATTATGCCTGTAATAAATTTAGAACACTTTTTAAAATGCTTATTTAATATTATAATTATTCATTTGTACCTTGATGAAAAAATAAGATTAAATATTTACTTTAAATGATGGTTGAAACTTTCACTTATATTATAACACTTAAAAATTAATATTAACAAAAAATTTTCATATTTTAATTATTCTTTTTTATTCTAAATTAAATAAAAAATTAATATCAATATATTAAAATCATCACAAAAGTGTATTTAATTACAAGTAAAATATATTAAAATGCCAAATATATCTGTATTTTAGTGTTTAATACATAAAAGGAGTTTTTTATATTATTAAATTCTAGTCTAATTTCCTTATTACTAAAATATACATCTTCTGTATCTAAAAACTTTTTAGGGATATATTTTATGAATTTCATAAAAAAAATTTGTAATTACGGCAGTAATTTTATAATTTTCTTTTTTAAAATATCACGCATATTTATTAGATTTAAGTCATTTTCATTATATACATTAATATTATCAGAGAACATAAATATTTTTAAGAGTACTATTCAGAACTATATTCAAAATTTAGACTTACAGCTTATGAAAATACATCTACACCAATCAATAGAAACTCAGAGGGCTATTACTTATTATGAATATAATTTATATACTTATATTATTTTTATCATTTTAATTTTTTATAATTAATTGTATTTTTTTATAATACTTAATTAACAGACACTCCATTTTCACATATTTTCCTGAAAATGGAAAAAATTGAAAAATTAATTGAATTATATATACATATATATTGGCTTAGAAATTAAAGTTATTTATTTCTTTAGAAAAAATTAACGTTGTATTTTGTATCTGAATTTTTTTTATTGGGTAAAAAATATTTAACAATTATCTATTTTTTTATTAATGTCTATAAATATTTAAATTGAAGGTATGGTGGTTGATGCTGACTATATATATAATCTGCATAAAAACCATTAGTATTTGTGAATTTAATTGGTCCTATTTTCAGATACAATTTCT
>LSSL01003707.1:0-20808 GCA_001953115.1 Smittium mucronatum | reverse complement strand
ATCTACTTAAAAATCACATTCAATTAATTTTATCAGCCACGTAAAAAAAATTCACATACACCTAAGTCTCTAAATCACTTACATTATATATACAATAAAAAAAGCAAATAAGTGTTTATATAATAGATTAACAGCGCAATACCTGGATTTTTTTCTATTTTTCATTAAGCCAACTATTGAAATAAATCATTTTATAGTGCCAATATTATAATTTTATTTTATAATTATAAAAAAAATAAAACTTTATAAAAATTTTTTATTATCTAAAATATAGATAAACCTATTTTTGAATTAAGTCATTTTAATTTTTTTTTAAATGTCATTTCGTTTTTTTTTGTATTTTAAATGAATTAGTTATATGTATCTGTTCTTCTAATTTTTTTTATTTTCAAATTTTAAAATTTTTTTTGTGCATTTAAAATTTTATACATCTTATTTTAATTTTAAATTATTCTATTGTCCAAATAAAAAAATTTTAATTACATTTTTCAAATTTTATATATATATTTTTTAAAATATCTATATTATTGATATAAAAACGATCAATAACATTTATAATTCGTTATTAAATTTGTAAAATTTATCAAAAAAAAAAAACACTAATAGACCTAGTATGGAAATATAAAAAAATTTTACGTGTATTTTTTTTTAAATTATATTTTAAATATGAGGCATTGTTTTAAACACTCCCAAAATCAAATTATTTATTCATCACTTTCCTTTACGTAATTCTCCCCCTTTAGCTGATCCATTTTATAAAAAACAATGACGTTCAATAAAAATTTTTTCTGGAATATGATTTAATTATTGTGTTTTATATATGTATTTTTTTTTGAATTATAAAATAATCCGGGTAATAAGTTTTTTTTTTTTTTCTATTGCTACTAAAAAATATTTCAAAATAATCGAGTCAATTTAGATTTTTTATTCAGCAGAATGAATGTTAAAAGTATAAAAATATTTACTTTTTTTTAAAGTATAAAACGTCAACTTCAAATTTTTTAGATATCAAGTATGATGTTGTATAAAAAAGCGATTATACCAATAAAGATGAGGTAATAAATGATAAATTATATATTAATGCTTTTATTTAAAGAAAAATTAAATTTATTAAGTCCTGCAAAAGACAAATAGTAGCAAATGCATCAAAAAGGAATGCGGGTATAAATTTCGATTCTAATACTCAAAAATAAATGGCTCTTGGTATTCATCAAAAAGTTCTAAGATGCTTCACAAGTGTCAAGTGTTTAAGGTTGAAATAAAATCTGGATTTTCTGCAAATTCAAAATTTTAATCTGAGGTGATCAAATACGAGCATAAAAACAGCAAAATGAGCGTTAAAGATGCTATTATTAAAATAAGAAGTAAAATAGGAATCGATCTAAATATGGGTTTTTTTGAAAATCGCTTAAAATGTCTAAAAATGGCTGATTCTTTGATGCCGATGGAGGCTTTAAATTTATGAAAGCAAATATTTCCAAAGTAAAAGATGAATATGGGATTGGAGTTTTGAAACACACGAATTTAGGAGACGATGTAAGGTTTAAAATAATATTCATTTCATTTAATTCTCAGAAATAAGCTTTAAAACATAGCAATGTTGTCTTTTTTGCTGGTACCACTCACTTGTCTTCAAATAAATGCTACAAAAATGTCCCAATAATGACTTCCAAACCTAATGCAAATAATAGCGTATCGATATTGGCTCAATCAATATTCCCAGTTGATGATGTAAAAAAATATTGTTGTTTTTTTATGTATTTAAAAAAAGCGGATGTACTTAACCGAATCAATACAATTATATAAGATAGAGATAAGAGGTTGCTAAAAGCTACAAAAGATATTTTCAGCTAAAATTTAACAGGTTATTTTTGTTTAAGGAATATGAAGATTAATTTTTCTAGGAAATTATGAAGAAAAACCTCCAAAATAATTTTGGCACTATCAAAATCTTTCACAAAATGTGAATGAAAATATGTATAGAAAATATTATATGCTTAATATTTTCCAACAAATAAAGAATTGGATACAATAATCAAATCCTGAGTTATCATCAAAATGCTTTACTTTGAAAACAAGACTTGGTTCCGTAACTTCAAATGATATTGAAGTTTTTATTTCTGCCATAAAGGAAATAATCTATTTTTCTCCTTTTGATATATTGATAAATTTGGAAAAATATGTGCTCTAAAAAGGTAATAATATTTAATTAAGCTTAATTTTTTTTAAATAACTAACAATATTTGTGTTTAATATGATAAAAAAGGTAATCATAAGAAATAAGCACTAAAAAAAAAAATCTAATTTACTTCTAATTGTTTTGTAAAAGATAAAAAAAATATTTTACTGTAAATTTTATCAAAAATAATTTTAAATGAAGAGTTTCAAGATTTCGGAATTTCATTTACTCATGATTTTTCTGCAGAGAGATTCTTCAATATAGTATAACTTCTCTGATATCGAAATATTTAACTTTAGATGAATATATATATGTAATATGGTAATAATAACTGAATGGGGAAAGTTTTTTCCATATTGAAAAATAATGGGAACGGTTTGCTTGGTCCTCTCATCAAAGTGTATCTAGAGGAAGACCGCGAAGGTAAAGAATAGAATCACAATCAACTTTATCTGAAAACTTCAAATCTAATAAGAAAAGATAGTACGCTTGCAACAAATTTAAGTCTGAAGGGAATAGCTCGAAAAATTAAAAGTTGGAAATTTTAACGCTGTATTTATCTTTTAAATATTTTACTAACTTATCGATAAAAAAATACTTATGTGATATTCATAAATGTTTTATATACAAGTTTTTAGTTGACTTAAGAAAAACTTGAAATAACTAGGGTTCTTTTGTAAAAAAATCGACCCTTTCTTAAAAGAATATCAACGAAATTAGAATTTGAAATTCATATTTTCAATATATATAAATAGCAAGAACAAAAAAAATAAGTTCACTCCGGTTAAAAATTTAGTAACATCAATCTATTGACTCAAATTTTGTTTTTAAAAACGATTTATATATGGAACGGAAATTTTTTCAAATGAAAATTCTTTATTTCTGATCGAAATAATTTTGAGGTCAATGAAGTTTCGGTTTAAATCGATAAATTCCGCAGATTTTGTTTATTTTTTGAGAAATTAAATTCTTTTTTCTCAGAAATATAAAAAGAAAATTCGTAATAAATTATGAATTAGATAGATACTATTTTCGATTTTAGTCCATTTTTTAAATCATACTCATCGACCATTTGGGCATTTAAAAACTTGAAAATTTTCAGCTCATATTTACGACCAATTATTTTCATAATTATCAGGTGTGAAAAACTAGAAGTTTATATAATTGCTAATTCTAACATCCCTTCTTTTATTATAAAATATTATTAGCACATCAAACCTCATAAAAGACATATTGCTAACTTTTTAATTGGGAAATTGTTAAATTTTCAATATCATTCTGCCATATTCTTCGAAGAGAATTCTCACATCTAACCATGTCTTGTTCTAATACTATGCTAAGTTCCTATTTTTTGAAATGAAACTTTATTATTAAATATATTATAGAATCGATCCAATTATGTGATTGATAGTTTAATTGAGAGCTCTTTTGAGCCAAAATTTATCGCTGCATTTTTGCTGCTGATTCATAAATGGTTCAAGTGATTTAAGAAAAAAATATTGTTGGACTTGAGTGCTTTTTTTTAATAAAGAGTTTAATGAAAAGAATATAATTACGTAAATAAAGATTATGAGTAAAATATTTTTATTTTGGGAGTGTTTAAAACAAAGCATCTTATATTATAGATCCTTACCAGTAAAATTTTATGATAGTGTAAAAGATTTTTGACGATATTATTGATTCAATTCTTGTGTAAATTTAATATAAATTTAATTCTAGCCATAAAATACATATTCGAAATTCTGATTTTTTTCAGCTAATAATTTTTATGATTATGATAAAATAGTTAAAATTACGCTTTTTTCTTAAAATTATCTATATAAATTTATTATTGATAAGTATGATATATAATCTTAAAAAATGAAATTTTTTAAACTCATAAGAATTATTAGCTTTTTATGAAAATTTTATTCAAAATAGATTTTATGATAATTTGACTTTATAATATTCCATATATAATGCCTATTTAGAAGATCTAAATCTTGTTAATTTTTCATTATAATATATTTAAAATTTTTAAAATTTCTAAATATTTAGCTTTTTTATGATCTTATTATTATAAAAAATTTTAATCGGTTTTTTGGAAATAAAATATAAAATTATGTATTTGCTTTATTATCTTTTTCAGTTTCACTATAAGAAGTAGGGAGTATATTTCGATTAATAAAAAAAGATTATTATATAATTTTAGCTACCAATCTTATAGAAGTTATTAGTAATCTGACATTAAATAAATAAACTTAATTTTGATTATTATAATTAAATATTATTTTGAAAGGGTTTTATTGATTACTAGATAAATATTTTATTCTTTTTTATCCAAATTTTTTCAAATAATTTTTTTTTCATTATTATAAAAATAAGTGTTAAATATTGTAATATGAAAAAATTTCTTTTTTTTTTTTATAATTTATTGCATTAAGATTTATCATCATTAGAAAAATTTTATAATCTATGATCCAAAAAAGAAATATATCGACAAAATTTTTTTTTTACATAGTTATTTTTTAATAATTTATAATAAAAAATCTATTAAAAATATTTGTGAAAATAAAAACAATATGAAAAAAATAAGAGTGTTTTAGAAATAAGTTTTTTTTCTTTAAAAAAAAATTATGTTAATTTTTTAAATCTACATGTATTTTTAAGTTGAGTTATAACTCAATACTGAATTATTTAAATAATATTTTAATATATAAATTGAGAAGAATATATCTCTCTTCAATTTCAAAATATTGATACATAAAAACCAATTATCGTTTGGTCATAATTAATTGAAGATTAGATCTAAAAATCAAATACACATTTCAAATAATTTCATAAAATATTAAGCTTACCTATAAAGCATAACCATACCTTTAAAAACCAATAACTGTATTATCTAATATTTTTTTTTGAAGAAAATAAATATCCCAAATAATTGAAAATTGTATTAGTTTATATAGTCCTATGAAAATATTTTATCCAATGAAGATATGATGACCATTTTTTATAATATGGCATTTAAAAATTTAGAAAAATAAACATAACACTCATTTTATCCAAGAAAATTTATTTAACCTTCATATATTCGCTCATTTTTTTCAATTAAAATTCAATTAAATAAAAATTTTAAATATCTCTGATTTTTCTAGAGTAATTAAATACCAATAAAAAATAAGTACTTCAATTAAATAAAAATTAATAAGGAAATTAAATCTTTATAAAGAAATAAGTACTTCAATTAAAAAAAATTAATAAGGAAATTAAATCTTTATAAAGAAATAAGTACCTGATAAAATTTGAGAGCCCCATATATCTAAATAAGAAAATTATTAAATTACAAATGTTTCTTTTTTAATTTTAAAGAATAATTATGTAAAATTTATGGAATTACTGAAAACTATCAAATTAATTTTATTAATATACCAATTTTTTTTTAATATTTGTAATTTGCAAACAAGCTCGTACAAAATTTTTTTTAAATTTTTTTTTAAATTTATTTCTTTATGGAGTATAAAGTCATGAAGACCATAATTCTCTAATAAGATAATTCATAAAATTTTAATCTATTTAAATATTTATTATAAAAAAGTTGATCAGATTATTATTAATTATCAGATAAATCTAAGGTTTTTTTGTTCTTTCTTGAATATTATAAGACGAAAATCAGGTGAAGAAATAAGATGTATACAGAAAAATATATCTTATTTTTTATTATTTTCTATAATTTGGATACTAGCATTTTAAAATTCCATATTATTTTTCCAAAAAAAAGATATTCGATAAAAAAATTTATTTGATCAAATCTTAGTTTTTTAAAATGATATTAATTGATTTTTTTATTATAAAAAGATCTGTTAAAGTGTCGAATTAATATTATGTTTGCTTTTATTTTATAATATTTTTCTTTTATTTTTTGCTGATAATGTACATTTATGTTTATTTTGTACAAAAAATAAACACATAATTTCAATTCAATAAATTAATAAAATCTAAATTTAAAATTTTTAAATATTTATAGTTGTTGAATTTGATATATTTTAGTGATTTCAGAGCCATAATAAAAACAATTATTTATTATTATCTTCAATTCTACCTAGTTTCTTTTTTTATATAATTACCAAAACAAGATCTGCTTTTAAAAAAATATTTGAAGCTATAAAAAAATACTTTAAATTTATCGATTAACTATGCTTTTTTGTTTTGTTTTGCATAAAAGTCATTTCAAATAATATTTTTGATGTGTATATATTTAAAATAATTTAAAAAATTAAAAGATTTTGTCATAATTACTAGATTTTTAATTAATAGTATCCTTATATAATAAAAAATACCTCTGAACGTTGTTGTATAATTTTAGCTGAAACTTTATATGTCTCTGTGAACTTTAATCCAACCAGAAATATTCATTTTATTACACTAAATTAAGGTTTACAAAGTTTGATTTTATCCACTCTAAAATAGAACTTAACAAATTCAATCAATAAATAGTGTTAGAAAATAATAATAAATTTTAGAATTTCTATTATATAAATTTATTTTAATATAGTTTTTTGAAATTTTTTAATTTCCAAAATGTATCATAAAAAAATCTCCGACCAAGTATAAAAGGTTTTTAAAATATCACTCACAGTGTTTAAAAAAATTGAAAATGTATAATATTTGAAATCAATTGAAAAATTATATATTCAGATGGATTTTTAATGAGTAAAATTAAATATTTGATAAGTTTAGTGATAAATGTATTTCATTGATATCATAAAATTTATAATATCATCATTTTTAAACATCAATTTAAACCAAAAAAAAATTCCAAAGGCTTTTGGAAATGAAAAATAATTTATTTTATTATAAATAAGTCATATCAAATTCTAAGAGTCATTTTATTGGATAAAATATATTAAAAAATTTAATTTTTAGTACTACCGGTTTTATTATTTTAATTTTTTGAATTGTCCAATTGATATCATGAGATTATTTAAAATAATAATTTTCTAAATCTTTCACATTAGATAATATTATGGTTAATTAAATTTATTAATTAATTAAATTTATTAATTAATTATTTAACAATATTGGCTAATTTTAATTAAAATCAAAATGTCTACATTTAAAATTATATATTTTTTATCGCACCTGAACCTAAATAGATTTATAATTTATGTTCTCATAGATTAAAATAACTGATTTTTATTGCTTATAATTATTATTGACAATGAATAATTATTAAAATTGATTTTTTAAAGTATAAAACCTCATCATCCGAATCATTTAAGTTAAAAAACCTTTAAAAATATGAATTATAAGTTTTTGAGAAAGTTTGTTTTGAAATTCAAAAATTTTATTTTTTTTATAATGTAAGCCTTTTTTACATAATTAATTAATCTAATCATAAAATAAACACTATTTTCTTGTAAAAAATTCAATAAAAAATAAAATAAAATATCAATGCTTCAGAATTTTTTTTTGATCAATTATAGCATTAATTAATGTGTTTAAATTCATTTCAATGAATATATATATTTCAATGGAAGGAAATAATCTAAGTGTGGATCCTTATTTTTTTGTACAAGACTTTTAATCGAAAAATCCTTGATCAGTATTTACCGAATTATGGACTTATGTGTTCTAAGTTTCTATTTCAAAAAAAAAAAAACTTTTTAATAGCTGTGAATAAGCTTATATGTATTATTTTATATAAATATATTTCTTAAATAAAATATCTGAAAATTTTAAATCAAATAAAATTGTTTTAAATCTTTTCTGTGAAAATTAAAAAAAAGGTCAATTACTAACATAAAAGATTGATTTGATTTCTTTTTTATGCAAAAAAAAGAAATTGCGTGGGTTGTAATTCAAAAAATGTAAAATTTTATTGAAAAAAGCTAAAAAAAAAATTAAAAAAGATAAAAAATAAGTAAAAAAAAGATAAATTATGAAAAATAATGATAATAATTTTTATCAATATAAACATGAGATGAAAAAAAGTCAGACCAAATTAAAAAAAAGTTTTATTGGAACAAGTTAAAGGTTTCACCTTTAAAATTTGATTTATTTTATTAGGGGTATTGGCCAACATATTCAGGTTTTTAAAAATAACTGTAAAAATACACAAATTTTAAAATAATTACAAAACTGTACATATTTATAATTTAATTTGATTTTTAGCGAATAGAAACATGATTAAATTTATGCTGATCAATGAATAATATCAAAAATATATATATTCAACTCGATCTATATCCATTTAACTATTACTATTGTCCAAATTAGAGAGACCTCATAAAAGCTCCGGTTTTGATTAAAATTCAATCCCTTTTATCAAAATTGATAGTTGAAGTATGGAATATTATGAAAAATAGTGACTAGACATTTATTTTTGTGTATTTAATTCTTTCTAATCCACTAGAGTCTCATATATCTAATAATTATACTCATAAAAATATATTATACTTTTGTTGTGATGATTAGAAAGGAAATTTATCAGTTTATATTGCAAAGAAACACTTTTTTAATAAGTTTTATTCTTTTACAGGGTGATTATTATATTTATTTAGCACAAAATTATGTCTTTTAATTTATTTTACAATTTTAATTACCTTTTACTATAATAAATAACCATAATATGACCTTGCGAAAAGATTTGATGTTTTAATACAAAATGTTGACTTTTCCCATAAATATGGATTTGGTAAGAGATAATAAATTTAATGTTTTATCTTTGAATAAAAAATTATTAAAATTAAATTAAATATTATTTTTAATCAAATCCAAAATTAAAAGATTTTATAAACTGAATAAGAACCCAAAAATTTTTTTTAGAATAATAGTCTATGTGAAGAATCTGAAAAATCTCCGACACTTTTTACTAAAAAAATTAAATTACATTGAGCTAAACACGGCGAGCCACTAAAAATATTTCGAAATTATGCTTACCCATACCAAGAGCCGGAGAGAATTTTTGGTTTATCGGAGATATTACACTTTAAAAAATCCATTATAAAATTTTTTTAAAACAAAAAAAACATGTACCTGGCCAAAACCAAATACTTAATCCATAATCTACACCAATCTCTTTCTAGGTTAATTAAGTAACATTTAGAATAATTCGTTAAAAAATCTAAAAAGCTAAAAAATATTTACAATTTTTATTGCAACTACACGCATTTATAATTTTTATTATAAGTTAATTTATATAAACTAGAACATTATTTATTGATAAGCGCATCGATATTTTAAATAAAAGTTTAATATGAGATGATTAATGAATTATATTAGTTTAAGAGGGGTCTTCTAGATATTTTATTAGTATCTACCATAAAAACTGTCTTTAAAATTATCATCAAAGCCAAAATAACAATCTAATAAAATTTTATTGCTTGTATTTTCGAAATTTGGATTTAAGGAGATAATTTTTATTTCTTTTATTTATGTATTAATGTTTTCTTGTTAAAAATTTTCAGAAAAATCTTCATCAGCATTCATATTCTTTTATTGAAAATAATATCTCAGTTAAATAATTTTTTAGATTATGGAAAATCCCGAAATTTTTAGCAAGAAAAATATTAAAAATTACAAATTTAAATGTATGCTATAAATAACTGGTAAATAATAATGATGGTGGAATAAAATGTTAACCTACTTTTTGATGTCTATTTTCATATTTAAAATTTATATAGCCTAATATATTTTATAAATATTAGACGTTTATTTAAAGAGAAAAAGGAATCTTGATCATACACTGAAACATAGATTATTTATATAAATAATTACAAAAAAACTCAAACATACATTTTTTAGCAAATATATTAGATACGAATGAAGAAGACTGTGGTGGAATAACAGAACAAATCTTAAAACAAGTCTTTTAATTTTTTGTTTTTTCGTCTTTACTACTTATTGTTAAAATAGTAAGCTAATATTATTTATAATTAAACCGTATATAATATATACTAATACTCCGATTTTAGCACTTATAGTCGACGTATTATAGATAAAAAAATTAATTAGGAGTCATTAACAAATTCAAAATCATGTAAGTAAAAGAATTATATTTGAATTTGCTGATTATATATAGAAATAAAATTTATTGCTAGTTATAATTTTTTTCTGATATAGAATTAATGTTCTAAATGTATTTTTAAATAACGAGAATTAGTATTCCAGAATTAGCTTAATTCATATATTTTTTTAATAGCGTAAATTGAAAATATTTTCAGGTTAAATTATATTTAGCTCAATCTAATATAATTTTTCCAAAAAAAATAAAATTATATCAATATATTATAAATATTTCATACTGAAACTGAAAATTCCATTAAATGGAGATAAATTTTAATCAAAACTTGGTCATTATGATGTATCTCAAATTTTGATAATAACTTCAAGTTTAATACATATAGTGCAAATTTAATCCATAAATTTGTAAATATTTTTTATTAATCAGAAATAAATTAAATCATAATTCAATTAGCTAAAAACCAATATTAAAGTTAGATTAGAAAATTTTCTATTTTTAAAATTATTTTAAAACCTGTTTATTTTTTCAAATTACCCATGTTATTATTAATAATAATTTTGAAAGGGTCCTATTAAATCTTTAAAGTTTATTTAAAATCTAGAATATAATAATTTATACATTATAGAAAATAGTCTTATTTTTTAAAAAGCAAAAAATAAGATAACAATATTGTTTTTTTTCTAATTTGGCTCCATTGAAGTTAGAATATTTTTTGAATAAAGAGCTCTAATAAAATATTGTTTTATTCAAAATGATCACATTTAGTAAAATTGGTTCTGACTCAAAAACATAATAAAATCAGATAATAAAAATTATTAAATTAAATTTACGTATGAATCTTCATAAAAAAACCCGTTACTGTAAAAAATAACACTTCAAAGGAATTTTAATATAAAAATACCAGTATTTTAAGAATCTATTTGTTGATGAAAAAAATAGTCATTAGAAATTTTAAATCAATACTTCTATATTTTCACGTATTTAATAAATTTATTATTAAAATTATAATAGGCTTATTAATAATTAATTTAACCATAAAAAATTAAACACTTAAATTATAATTAATAAATTATTTATCATCCATAAAATAAGCTATAATTACATCCGTAAAAAATTGAAGTTATTTTTATGGGTTTATATCTACTCTTAATATATCAAATGTGAATAATATGATTATTATATCGAAATTTAAATATTAAAATCATAATAGATGGAATATTTGGGCTGAAATAAAGTTTAAAGTTTATAAGAGAAATTAAGAAAAACCATCTTTACGTTTTAAAAAAATTAAAATTTTTTTAATAATTGAAATTTAATCTAAAATCTTTGTCTCTTTGTAGTCTGTAATTTTTCACTAGCAGAGGTAGGGTCAAAGAAAATAAAATAAAAAGTGTAGATAGCTAAAAAAAACGTGTCAAGAAATCTTTTGATTTGGGGACCTTAATATTTAAATTTTATACTTATTAGGCTCAAAAAAAAACCATAGTACAGAATACTGTAATCAATGAATTAAAAGTATAATAAATATGGAAATTTAGTATGGGATGTTCTTATATAAAATTTTAATAATATCTGTCAATACCATTTTTCAAAGCAGAATATTGAATTTACTGAAGTGAACCCATGAAATATATTATATATATGTGTCATTAATAATAAATGTTTAAAAAGATAAAAAAAAATTGGAATGCAATAAAATTTGAAATGAATTGGAGGATATTAATTCGAAAAATTCATACATGCCTGAGATACTTAAAATTAATGCGCAGAAAAAAAAAGAGAAACGATAATAATTGATGATAATATTAATGAATCTTTTGGAGTTTTGGTTTTAGAAATTTTTAGGAAATGTATTTCACATAGGGCTAACAACTATTTGATGCCTTTAATATAAAAAGAAAAAAACATTGGTATATAACCCAAATTAATCAAAAAAAATTTTTTTTTTGGAAAAAGCGAAATTTTTTAGTTTAATTATTAATTTCGTTTTATATTGGATAATATATGAAAAACAGAAAAATAAGCGCTTAATTGAGATACAGTACTATTTTAAAATACGGAAGAACTTATCAAAATAACGCAATATGCTCAAATGATAATTATTTTTCTTTGTATTTCCTAGATTAACATTGATCAACCTTATATCAAAATGGAATATTTTAATAAAACAGTTATAAATATCTCAATAATTTTTTAGTATATATAATTTTCCGAAATTCTGGAAAAAAATGGTTAAAAGTTTTCAAGTGATGAAAAAAATCCATTCCTTAAAATTGATAAAAAACTGGAATTCTCATTTATACAATTTAATTAATGTTCGTTATATTATATTCTTTTTAAATGTGTTTAAAAATAATGAAATTCTTAGCATAAATAATTCTATGAAATTTTCCAGGTATCAAATAAATTTAAAATAAAATTACTAAAAGTTAACTATTTATTTTTTTAAGAGAGATTCGTTAGGGATAAAAAAAAACTGATACTTATTAAGATTAATTTTGGAAAAAAAAAGTGAAAACAATTTTTAGACTATCTTTGTGCTTGATATGAACAATTTTACGTAAATTTTTAATACAATTTTTTTTTTTTTCAAAAAAGAAAGCGAAATGTTTATTTAATTCTAGCAATTAAAAATAATAAAAGAATATAAATATAGTAAAAAGAAGAAAACAGTTTCATAAAAAAAATATATAGAGCACATAATTTGTTATAAAAAATTTTAAGACATTTATTTTAATAATGCAATCAAAAATGAATAAAAAGCAAAATTTTAGTGTAAAAAAAATATGTTGATATATTTGCCATACTTGATTTTTTGCACGAATTTTCGCTAGTTAAAGATAAATTTGATTTAAAACAAGTAATTTTGTACAGAACTCATTATTTCGATAAATTATGTCAGATTTTGAAATATAATTATATTTTAATTAAATTCTAATTTTTCAATATAGCGCTATTTATCCTATATAAGCTTAAATAGAAATTTTGACAGATTTTTTGCCGATTGAACTGTTTTTTTCATGTTTTTGACAGTATTTAATAATGTCACAATATTTATTTATTTATTTAAATTTTATATCAATAATAATAGCTTATTATATTTAAAGGTCACAATTGCATTGGTTTCAGATTCAATAATAATTTTTCGGATAACATAAATTTCAAGGAAAAATATGATGAGTTTAGTTGTCTTTTTATTAAATTATTTATATTTTTTCATTTTTTCCTTATTAAGAATAGATTTTTTTCACTCATATCTAATATAATTTAAATTAAAAAAGACATTTTTTTGTCAATTCTCGTTACTCTTGAATATTTTTCTACATTTTCAAATATTAAATTATATTTTCAAATTTGAATATTTCTATTATTTAATTTATTGTGTTAAAAATAAATCAGATTTACCTTTAAGAAATTATTTCCAATTTTATTTCCAATTTTTTTTAGAAAAAGTGTGCCGCTCTAATCTAGATAAAAATGAATTTTTGTTGAATAAGTTTTTATCGAATTATATTTTAATATTTAAATTTAAATTTATCTTAATCATATTGAAAATATTTTCTCTTTTAATTTATTTCTTTAAGTATAAGCTTTTTTTACGTAAAATAGATCATTATATCAAAAAAAAGTCTTCATTTAATAAATTCATCTCTTTAAAATCAGTAAAAGCATTTTTAATAGGAAAAAATTCACATTTTTTAGAATCTATTTTTTTTATTAATGATTAATGAATACTTAGTGATATCTTTTATTTTAACAAATTGAAAACTAAAAAATATCCAAGAAATAAAATATAGATGGTTTTTTATTTAAAGCTATCGAATAATTATTTTAAATGTCATTATTATTTTAGTGAATACATAAAAATGATATTCGTATCTTTTTAGGATAAAGAAATTAAATGGAATTATCTCATAATATAACTACGTCCTGCTGTTTTTAACTTTAAAATTGTAGGTTAATATTAAAATTGATATTCATAAAATATAATTAAATATATTAAAAACTTTAGAGTTATTTAAAAATTTGATTTAAGATAACAACCTTTTTAATTTTTTGTCAGGTAAAATTATATTGTAATTTCTTGAAATACTATCTACAAGACCTTATAATTTGCCATCATTGGTCATTCGATTGCAGTTTTTTCAAAAATATTTATTGGATTTTTATTATAAAGCAAAAATTTATTTTTGATGTTTAACTATACTTTTTATATTTCGAAATTTTAAAAATTTTTCTTGTCATTATTAAGCGTCCTCTTATATAAATTTCATAGTTAGATTTATTTCTATAAAACATATTTCTTTAAATTAGTTCAGTTTAATAAATTAAAAAATATTATAAATCTATTTAATGATATTTACAATAAAAAATCATATAAAAAGAAAATTAAATTGATTACTAAGCATAAATTTATCATATAAAAAAAATATGTTTAAATTTTTTTAAACTAAAATATATTGTATGATAGATTTAAAATTATCTCTTTGGTTTCAAATTAGAACATATTTTTTACGTATTTATTAGAAATTAAAAATAATAACATTTTAAAATTCTATTTAATTGAGAGATGAACTCGCTGAAAGACTAAAAATTTAGTGAACTAGAATTTTATCGGGTTAATTTTTTCACATTAGTATAATTTATATACTTGCTTAAAATTTTGAAAAATGAAAAAAAATTTGCTTGTTCCCAACAGATAACCCAATATTATCATCGCCTATACAATTTTCAACTTTAAATATAAAGTATGAGAGGTGAAAATAAAATAAAATAAAATTATATATATATAAGTTGTTTATGATTATGATGATTTTTAGCTGGGTGTGATCCTTAAGTAGATGTGATTTTTTTTTTGCTAATTGTGATCTTATAGTGATTATGATACTTCATTTATTGAGTGAATTGTTAAATATCAGACCTAAAACAGCAAATAATCGAGTTTTAATAGGCTATAAAATCTAAATTTATCCAATAGCAGAATGATTAATTGGGGGTATTAAAATTTGCTAATTTTTTCCTGATAGGTAGAAAATGGAGTAACAATAGTAAAAACCTCCTCCCCATCAAAATCTAAAAATGAAAATACTACATGTCCGAATTTAAACCCTCAAAATCAATAAATGTCAAAAAATATTGTGAAATATTATATAATAATAGAATCGTATAAAAAGGTAAATAACATTTAACTATTATTGAAAAATTTATAAAATTTTTCACAAATTTGACATTTGAATTAGAATCAGTTTAAAGCAAATTTAGCACAGTTTTATTTGCTTTTTTTTTTATACATATATTTAATTATTATAAGTCATATCAGATCATCAGGTAAGGTCATATAAAGACCATCCGAAATCAAAGGAGTTACAAAACAGCGACTTGAGCCTAAAATTTCATTCAAAAAAACCTCTGTCAAGCCGTAATAGATAGCCTCTCGAATATCAGAAAAGTCAACAGCGCTTTTAAATTATCTTATAGACATTATATATACGGCTTTATTAGCAAAATTTCTGATTTGATTGTATCCTCAACCTCATTTCAGAAAATTTTGTTAAGTTTTCTTTAAGTTTTTAAAATTTAAAAAGTTGCAACTAAATAGATTTTTCTTGAATTATTCTTATTTAGAATCGATTTGAAATATAATATTAATAGTGACACCGAGCAAAATAAACATGTATAACTTAATTAAAAATCAGAAATAGAATTTTTTAAATTTTTAATTTATTATCAATAATTCCTATTATTTCTCGTACTAAATGGATTGTTTAAAATAATTATCAAGCATCATTTATGATGGTTTTAATGCTTAAACCAGGATTATAATAAGTCATAATTTTTGCATATATTATCATGTTTAGAATAAAAAAACATGGTTCCCTTTATTTTATTTTTTGTATTTGCACTTTTTATCTCTACACCCACCTTTACAAGTGCATTTAATCTCGACTCTTGAAATTAAGCCTAAATCTTTTCCAAATGAGCCACTTTTCGATATTTTTTCATTTTTACAGAGATATCTCCATCTATTAATAATTCATACAAATTCTTTTTATGAATTTTTAGATCAATTACACAGTATTCTGTTCCCATTTCGTAACTATCTCTAAATTTAACAATCAATAAGCCCAATATAAATTTGAAATATATTCCGTTTTGATCTTTTTTTGAGTATTTTGAACTTAATTTTGCCTCCAATTACACAAGTGGGAATTATTTCAAAATTCTCTCTTTCCATATTATCTGTTGAAAATTCCCTGTTTCTGGATGAAAAAAATAGCATATTGAAAGCCCCATTGGCGCTAATATTTTCTTCAAAAATTTCACCAAAAGCGGGATAATTTCACTCAATCCTTTCTCAAATTTCATTTTCTAAATATTCTACCTGATTAAAATTTTTTTATTCATCCTCAAGGGAAATTTTTTCATACGTTTGATCGTTGTGATTTTTATTTTTTCTACACAAATTAGATTAATACTCACTGCGAATCCGCTCAAGTTTGATATCAATTTATTCTATTTAAGAACCCCCACATTTGTGATAGACTCCTGTAGATATACCGCCTTAGATGGTGGCGTGCTTATACCTCCACTTTCAGTCAAATTCATCACATAAGAACAGAGTGATGGCAATCTAAAATTTAATATTATTTGGTTTAAAATAAAATTTTTACCATAAAAGTTCTAAATTTATTATGAGTTATCTATCAAATTTTCTCACCCCTGTTTCTTCTATTAATTCATATATTCTACATATAATTTGAAACAATCTTGCTCAACATTTCCATTTTTCCAGGGGTTTCTCAGAGCTATAAATACTGTATCTCGACCTTTTAGTTCCGATGATAAATCTATAAAATCTTTATTAACAAACTATTTTCAGTTATCTGCCTGAAATTTTTTTAATGATATTTAAAATGTAAAAATGAAGAACTTAAAGGTATCCAAAACTTCCGGGACGGTTTTTGCTCTTAAAATACCACCTAATTAGAATGGCTGAAATGATCAACCGCATGAAATATAAAATTAAAAATATGGCAAGTATTGCTTCTCACATAAGTTAAATCTAGAATAACTCTGTCAAAGATTTTTCTGAAACATTCTGAATAACATGTTTACTTTTTTTGTATAATTAATTTTTTATAATTTGAACAAATTTGGACAAATTTCTTCATTATATCCTGCATGGAACCATAAAAAATTTATGAAAAACTCTTCCGCGTTTTATCAGCGCCTGATTGAGCCAGCTCTTAGCGAATTCCTTTTATTGTGTCAAATAATTTATCTTTTTCAAAGATTTTTAATTAGATATCAGAAATTTAAAAATTGTAATATAGCTGCACTTTTTAAGCATAAATTTCTTCTTATATTATTTATCCTTTCTTTTCAAAGATTATTATTCCTCTGAAAAAAAGACAGTTTATTTTTTTTAACAACTTTATTCAGAAAAATTTCACTAGATTGGGAATTTTTTTTTAAAAAATTTTAATTTGCTAGATTTTTTCATGTTTCAAGAATAAAAATAATTTTGTTTAGAAAATTTTGTCTTTATTATAATATTCTGTTAAAAAAGTCGCTAAAAAACTATTTTTAGGAATTATTGATAATAAATTAAAAATTTAAAAAATTCTATTTCTGATTTTTAATTAAGTTATACATGTTTATTTTGCTCGGTGTCACTATTAATATTATATTTCAAATCGATTCTAAATAAGAATAATTCAAGAAAAATCTATTTAGTTGCAACTTTTTAAATTTTAAAAACTTAAAGAAAACTTAACAAAATTTTCTGAAATGAGGTTGAGGATACAATCAAATCAGAAATTTTGCTAATAAAGCCGTATATATAATGTCTATAAGATAATTTAAAAGCGCTGTTGACTTTTCTGATATTCGAGAGGCTATCTATTACGGCTTGACAGAGGTTTTTTTGAATGAAATTTTAGGCTCAAGTCGCTGTTTTGTAACTCCTTTGATTTCGGATGGTCTTTATATGACCTTACCTGATGATCTGATATGACTTATAATAATTAAATATACGTATATAAAAAAAAAGCAAATAAAACTGTGCTAAATTTGCTTTAAACTGATTCTAATTCAAATGTCAAATTTGTGAAAAATTTTATAAATTTTTCAATAATAGTTAAATGTTATTTACCTTTTTATACCATTCTATTATTATATAATATTTCATAATATTTTTTGACATTTATCGATTTTGAGGGTTTAAATTCGGACATGTAGTATTTTCATTTTTAGATTTTGATGGGGAGGAGGTTTTTACTATTGTTACTCCATTTTCTACCTATCAGGAAAAAATTAGCAAATTTTAATACCCCCAATTAATCATTCTGCTATTGGATAAATTTAGATTTTATAGCCTATTAAAACTCGATTATTTGCTGTTTTAGGTCTGATATTTAACAATTCACTCAATAAATGAAGTATCATAATCACTATAAGATCACAATTAGCAAAAAAAAAATCACATCTACTTAAGGATCACACCCAGCTAAAAATCATCATAATCATATACAACTTATATATATTCTATATTTGCAATAATATGACTAACTTTAATTATGAATTTTAAAGTATATTCATGTGCTTTATTTATTTGATATATGCCATTCTATAAAAAATTTAAATTCTATTCATAATATTATATCCAATTTTTTTTATAATATTAATTAAATAGGATATTTTATAAGCGAGAAAATTTCTCATTGTTAAAAGCTAGGGGACCACTGAACTTAAAATTTTTGTACTTTATAACTAGCTATCATTTTTTCCTGAATTTCTCCAAAGTTTCGAAGTCCAAATTTAACTTATAAATTAATTAAGCTTAAATGACAAAAAAATTTTTTTTTAAAAATACGCATATCATTTTGGAAACATTTGAATAATATTTTTTATGAAAGCTCTATTGTCTTATACTTGTGAAGCATAATTTTATTAATAGATAAATTCATAATTGACACAAATTATTTATCCTCAAAATTTAAATAATTTATAATTAATATTTTCTAAATATAATAAAAAATAGATATATTAACATTTTAGGTAACTTTGGTAATGTTTTTTTTGAATAGAAAAATAGGCATTAATATCTTCAGCAGAAATTTATTCAATATTTTTTATTAAATAATGATTTTTACAGGCGATTTATTTTATAATTATACCTGAAAGTTATGTTTCATACCCTTTTTTTGTAAAATGATTAATATTATGAATATAAAATTACACTAAAAATATGATTAATCAAAATAGTTTCATGTTTTAATTTAATTATATTTGAAATTTTTTTAAAATTTTAATAGAAAATCAAATATTCATAATTTTGTTGAATTGATTAGAATTTTAAATAATTTTTTTTTATAAATGATTTTAAAAGATTTTCTATTTACCAATTTGTGATTTTTATTTAATAGAGGCCTTTCGCGTTGTTTCATCAATAAAAACTAAACAAAGTTTTAAAAATCTAAATTAGAAAAAAAAAATATAATAACCGTATTAAATCATTATTATAGGTTAATTTTAAGAAGTTGATTAATAATGCCACGATATACGGTTTTTAATTAAAGAAAAAATAATAATAAATCAATTTTAGTTTTTACATTATAAAGAATCAATTAAATAAATATTGAAACATTGTCTAAGTATAAAGATAGTTTTTTTTTGATTTTTTTTACTAGAAATATTTTTTATAAACAATAAAACTCTTTAATAATAATACAAAAAATCAAAAAAAAGTCAATAAATTTTTTTAAATATGTTCATTAAATATCTTTCTGCCGATATAAAGCTATATATCTCGAAAAAATAAGAATAAATGGACCTTTTATTCGCTTCTAATATTGATCTTAATCTTTAAAGGCACTCATATTCAAATAGTAAAATTTTATGTCTCTAAAAAAAATTCAAGATCAATAGTTTTATCTTTTAACTTGCTCGATTTATATCTAGACTTTCCTGAAAGAAGTTTTTCAACTATCATCAACCAGGATCAATTGAAATTTGAAAGTTTTTTTTTTGATATCTGGTCAAATTAGAGATGGTATAAACCTATAGATCATTTCATTATGATTTCCATCCCATCGAAAAAAATTAAATCAGATGTGTTTGACAGTTTCAGGCACATCGTTTTTGCAGAAGGGTCAGTTATTTATAAATTTTATGTCTAAAAATGTTATATTTGATTATCGCTGGAATTTCCGGAAGGTTCTCATTCTCATTCTCCTGATGTCATGGATACCAAGCTTCAGGTCTGGGTACAGCAGCTGAAGATTAATCCAGTTTCCTTTTCCACAAATTTTTCGATTTAATGTCTACTGGCCGATTTTAGACCGGTTATTTTTATTTTTCCTGCCGACTATTGGGATGGTGGTTTCACCTTTTAAATTTTGAACACAAAATTTTTTTATCCATCTTGCACTGCCGGTCACCCAGGTGCCATTCAGGCCTTGATGGGCGAGTTAATGAGGTCGGCTATCCAAGTTTTTAAAGTTGTCCATTTGAGATATGCACGCTCTCGAGCAGTGCTGGTTTTTAGGAAGACAGATTTTATCCCCAGCTCGGCTCGGGCCCGTTCCATGGCTGCAGGCTTACCAACATTAGCAACCAGTCTGAT
>LSSL01003706.1:0-10354 GCA_001953115.1 Smittium mucronatum | reverse complement strand
TAATGGGTCTTTCGCTAAGTGCTGATCCCAACCCCCGGTAAGGTTCTCGCCTATTATTCATACCGTGGGGGCTGTACAAAACTTAGTGTTTTCAGTGCAGGGAGCAACGGGCGAAGTGTAAATAGACGGAGTAAGGGAGTTATACCTGACCTAAAGTCTCTGCTGAATGAGGGATATAGGTGCGCTAGTGATAGTGCGCTTAGCGTTGCCTCATCTTTGGCTGCGCAGCAACAGTTTCGAAGCGAAGATTTATACCAGTATAACTGGTATAGAGAATCCGCATCCGAAAATACCAATTTTATCTATTTTTGAATATTTCTTCGCTATATTTATATATATTTTCACTGAATTCAATTATTTTTGCTATTTTCGACCCAATTTCCATTATTATTGAACTAAAATTCACTTCATCCAATTATAATTTGCTTCTTTTTGTATTTGCTTTCACTATTTTTGAAATTTGTGATGAGAAGGAATACTCAAAGTTGCTTTTAATATCTCCGATATCATTTCTCACGATTGGGTTTCTGCAGGTTTAAAATTAATCAGTCTGGTAATGGCTTACTGTTAATTTTCTTGCCCAAAAAACGTGTTTTTGGTTTGGATAAATTCAATAATACTCTAATAACAATCAATAATCTGGTAAATGTTATTCTAGTCTCGGAATTCCAAAATTTGGTTGGCGATCTTGAAGTTGACATTGAAAAATCTGTATTGGACCTTCAACTTGTAAAATTCAATTATTACTACTACTGGAGCCACCTGTAATTACATCTAAATATTTTTAACGCATCAGCAATTTTCAGAAAAAAATATAGTGATTATTCAAGCTAAATTCATATAGAATAAAATAAAATGAAGGGAAAACATTATAAAAACACTCTTGATTGGGTTAAGGATTTTATCTGTTACTAAAATTTCAAACATGATTATTTTATTAAACTAAGAATTAAGGTCCGTAAATTATTGAGTCATATTACATTTATTAATTATGCATTATTAGTATCAAAGTACGTGATGTGCTAAAGATGTATTTTAAATTAAATTAAAATTTTTATATTAAACACATTAATAAATAAAATTTCTAAAAATCACATAAGGAAAATTTATAACTTGAAATTATAGCAAATGTAATTAGATGTTTTTTTTTAAAAAAAAATAAATCTTATAAATGTTAATTTTACAAAAATTAATAAATATTAAAATATTGAATAACAATAAAACTATAAATGTTGCAAACTGCTAATATAAATTTTGGAGACTTATTATAAAAATATTATTAATGATAAAAAACGTTGTATATATTTTTAAATTATTTTAATGAAATTTGCATTTAAAAAATATACAATAATTAAATAAAATTGAATAAAAAAGGTAAAATTTTTACTCACTATTTTTTGAATGTTTTCGCCATCATTGGGGAACTATTTCTAGGATAATAGATCATAATTTAAATTTATAGGCTATTTAAACTGAGAATAATCACCAAAAAGTATCTTATATATTTTGTATTGAAATTAGCTGTAAAAAGTTAGAGAATAATCTGGTGTTTTAGAAGTGTTTCGATAGATTTTAAACAATTTTATTATTTATATATAGGCAGAATTTGAATAAAGTATTATAATTAAAAATTCACCTAAAATAAGGCATAGAGAAATTGAATGATAATTTGTTCTTTTTATTGTATTTAGAATCTATTATTTTAAATTAATCTCACTCGTATGTCATGGTGAAAAATTTATTTTTACCACGAGTTATAATGAATTTTTTGGTTTATAATAACGTAAATAAATCAAATTACGATCAATTTTCAATGTTATTTTAAATACTCTAGTCAGATAGAAAACATAATTGAATTAAATTTAACCAGTTTCAAAAGTATTTACACATTTTTATTCCACAATATCAGTTATTTTAGATCTAAAAAAACTTATGGAATTATCCATGATCGATATTTTATATCTTATTTTAGTTCTTATAACAAATTCAAAATTATTCTTAATGACTTTTGAATACTTTATGAGAGATTGAAGGTCCATTATACAATTTTTGGTTTTCCTTTCAGGCCAAATCTCACTTTATTGTTCGATAAGAAATATATAGATAAGGAAATAAATTAATAAATATTTAACGATCAATGAAATACATAAAAATTTGACATTTAAAAGTCGTTATAAGATATACGGAAATTCTGATAAGAGTGTAAATGTTTTATTATTACTGTTTAAAAGAACTTCTGTACTTCAAACAGTATTAAAATAGTCTTCACTATCGTCAAAACCGTCTTTGCTGCTCATCGGATCCAAAGTTTCTTTAAGCTATTGGTGTGCTCTAGATATAAAATTTCCGATTTTGATGAGTGTGGTATTTTTTCTTATTAGGATTATATTTTTGATATTTAAATGTTATTAAAAAGCTCAAATCAGCTTGCTTTAATATCTCATCCAGTTTGAAGCCAGATTAAAACCCTTTGTTGAAGACATTGATTTTGTGCAGTTTATTATTTCAATAGAGCCAATAGTTACCAAATGCTCTTGATATGACTAGAAGTGATATTATTTGATCTGGTTTGGGGACTTGTGTGAACGCAAAGAAATTGTATTTTCATATCCATTGATAGAGTATTTTTTGGTTAGGATTAGTTGAAGATTAAATTTTATCACGGGGCAGTTATGTTTGCATTTGTAAAATGATTTAAAATAGTCTGCTTTCAGGTTTTATCCTTTTTTTACTAGGTATCATAAATATATAGACTTTTTATCATCTGATTTTTTTATCTGAGGTCTCATTATGTTCTGCAGATTAATCTTGGGTCACCAAGATGTTTCTATTGAAAATAGAGCAGCTGATTTTTTTCTTTAGTACTGAAAATTATAAAGGACTATTTTTTCCTGTTGAACTATAAAAATTAGGTAGTTCTTCAATTTTTAAAGTCGGGAATTGGGTTTGAAAGAAGAAAAAATGTTTATAACCCTTTTAGAACCTTTATAACTCTCATATATTGAGACACTGGCTACATTTTTGGAGATAACTTTAGACAGTATTCTGATATGCCTGTTGCATGCAACCATGTAGAAGCTGGCTTCAACTTTAGTGACTTTAAATAATTTGAAATAAATTTTGCATACTAAAATTTTTGGTTCAACTTGTTATTTAGGCAACATCCTTTAAATAAATTCTATAATGATGAACAGTTTCGCTTTTTATTTGGTCTGATCAAAACATAGATTAGCTGAAGCGCTACCGGTGATAAATCTTCATTTTTTATCGAACATTTTCCATAAAATTTTTTCCCATTATGATGTTTCATTCGGCATTAAAATGCTTTTAAAAGTTCTTTCATATTTAAAAAGTGATTTCAAGGTTTTACGGTCATTTTGGTGTTATCATCACCATTTTTTGGATAGTCCAATATATCCTAGCTAAGTTTAGGAGGTATCAGAAATTGTGGGATATTGGCGTAGGCTCATTAATTTGGACAATAAAAAAAAAAACGTCGATTCGTAATGAGTTGGATCTGCTATTTAGAAAAAATATTTTTTGATTATATGATTTTCTACAGATACTAAAATATCTATAATTATCGCCCCACGCTTTCTGTTTGCTACAACAAAAAAATTGCGTAGACAGCGTCTGATCCCATGGATTTTGTCAGTAATCTACAAAAATTTCACCAATGTGAAGCTTTTCTCTACAATATGTGATATTAAAATAATTATTTTGTGCTTCATGACGATTTCTTACCGTTATTTTGTTAAATTCTATAAAAATAGGCTTTTTTTGAAATACTATTCATAAATATGGATTAGGAGGTAATATTTTAAGTTTGCATTGAACAATTGTGTAGTTTTCTATTATATACTTTTTGTCTTGAGAGCATACAATAAGATTAAATCAATCTTGTAATTTAAAGATTCGATTTTGATTTTTGCCTTCCATGTCAAGGAAACTTTCATTTATTTCTTATTATTCTCCATAAAATGTCATAATAATCCGTTTTAATAGATAAGTGCTCGTTTGGGACCAATGGAATACTCATCATTGGTGGTTGGTTCAATAGCTATATTTGATTTTCTAAAAAATCGATTTTCATAATGGTTTTTCTTTTAAGAGTGCAAGGGCTTTTTTATAGTAGTTTAACTATTTTAATGATGAAAATTAGTCCATCTGAAGCTTCCATTATTTTATAGTTGAGGGTTTTTTTTCAGTCATCGCTGCCAAAAATAGACCTTTGAAGTCCTTAGCTTGAAACAGTGTTATTTTCCTGTACACAGTCGTCCGAAATTCTGTCTAAATCTTTCTCACTAGGTCTCTAGTTAAATTTATTGATATTCTGTCTATGTCGATTAAAATACCCAAGAAATTCTGTATTTTTTTAGCACCAGACATAGCTTTTACCTGATTAAAATTAAGCCCAAATTTCTCAGGTGTTTTTGGGTAATATCAACGTGGCTTCAACGCTCTTCAATTGATGACCAAACTACAGTTAAGTCTTTGATTTGGAAAAAAAGAAGTAATATTATTTTTCATAATGGTATATCGCTTAAATCAATATTTTATATACAACATGTAGAACTATAGTAAGACCGAAAGGTAAGTAAATATGTTCTTATAATTTTTCTGAGTAAATGAACCGGCATAGTTTGAATGATTTTTGGCCCAAAAAATGATTTTATATGCAAAATTTATGCCTAGTTCGGTAATAAATTCTCCTGAAAGTTTAAGATCTCTTAATACTTTACCCTTTAGCCTTTCCATTTAAAATTTATCTTTCTTTAAGGAATATTTTTTGTGGGTCATGTATAGCAGTTTATGTATTTTATATAACCCTTCATTTCCGGTATTTGAGACACAGATTTTTTGTCTTTCCCTTTGTTCAGTCAGATTTTTACTAATTATAAGTATTCTTATTATATTAGTTGGGCTCTAAGATAGAGTATTTATTGTTCTTATTATAAGACAGAAAAAATAATAAGTGTTATCATCATTATTATGTAATTTTAAAACTTCTACCGATAGATTTAAAAAAAAATTTAAATTTATTTTTAATTCTATATTAGCCATGGAGTACGTTTAAGTGTATCGTTATTTTCTTCCTGCAAAGATATATGGTTTGGAGTGGGTGGGACATAATAAGTCACCTCTCTTCTAAAAATAACAATTAATCCTCGCTCTGAGAACTCGATTAATATAATACCATTTCTCAGAGATGAGAAATATTAAGTTAATCGAAAGTTGTTATCGACTTGTCATATTATATTTCGTATATCTGGATAAACGATAGCATGAGTCGAAAATAGAATAACTGGACGATAAGGCATATAACATCTTATCAGCGAGAACTCCAGCTTCTACTGAAAAGGTAGCAACCATTTCTCTGGCATTAAGAATCGGAGTGTTTTCCGGTCTATCAATTAAACAGACAATTTTTTTATGTATCTGGTTATAATGTATACTGATAGAACCTTAGATGGTTTATTACATATATCAAAAGTCTTTTAATAATAATTTCTTCAAAGAATTTGTTAGGTGTTCTGCATGAGGAAATGTCTATCTTTTATTTGTAAATTTTATAATAATTTATAGTGCATAATAATTCGTGGCACATTGCTGATATTACGAATGTCAGTTATTGGTTTCCATTTACGTTTCTATTTTGGGGAAATTATTACTAAAATTAGTTTATCTTGTAGAATGAAGTTCAGTCGTCATTTATTGTATTTATATCATTAGCCCTTTATAATCGTGTTACAGCTAGTAGCCAACATAGCTTGGTATATAATTTTTCATAGCTAAGCTCATTATTTCGACACCAAGATTTTAACCCTTGAACGTCTAAAGATATATCTAGAGATCTCCTGGAATACAAAACCATTTTCATTTCATCAATTTCTTTGAAAAAATCGACATGAATAGGATCCTTTGCCTTTTTCTATGTTTTTACCATTAAATTTAGAATCGCAAATTTCTAAGATCTTATATTTTTCGAATTCAAACTTTTTTTTGTTGAAACTTTGACTAAAAAATTTACTATGTCAATTGCAGAAATTTCATCTTGTCCGTTTTTATGTATTCTCAACTTCAAAGATATTATTTGGATTTTTTTATACTTTGATTGTAACCTGATCCTTCATTTATTCCTGAGCAGTATTTCTTGATCATACGGTTTGTAGCCTTGAGCTTTGACGAATGCTACTGATCCTCTAGGCTATGAGGCTCCAAGATTTTTTCATCTTGAAGGGAGAATTTCCACTAATTGTATTTGTAATTATGAAATTCAGTGGTACCTCTAATGGCACCATTATTGAAATTCGATTATGGTAGATAGATACACTGATGATTTCCAAAGCGGTTTTATTAGAATCATGTTCAAATGTTCTCTTGATAACTTCTGAATCACCTGTGTAATCATAATCCACGGGGGGCAGAAATATGGGGTTTTCAATACTTTTCAGTTATGTAACATGGTGTTCTGCTCCTCAGATCCTTGTTATTTTTATTCGCTTTAGTATTTGGTAACCTTATTGTTGGTTTCAGATGCAAATGAGTCTACTTCGTGGATCCCAAATCGGTTTTGTAGTATGTTGAATATCTCTTTCAGAAGAGGCTATTCTATTTGAGATGCTAGTCTACTTTGAGCTTCTGCAGGATTTATATATGTAGTAAAATAAGATTTTGTGTGTCTCGTAATCATTTTGATACAACTTCTCCATAAACGCTGTGAAATACCCAACAAGCTCGCTTAAGTTGTACCTTCCATGTTTTTTGACCTATATCATTGCTTAAGTGCTGTAGGAATAAATTATAACTGAAAGAGCCATTACTTCTGGTGGGCGTAAAGCTCTTAATGCTTTCGAAAATTCATTTTCATTTTAGTGCTGCTATGCATCTATTATATTTAATAGACAGTATCATGAGGTATACACAACAACTATTCCACATGCATGGTCAATCAAGTCTGTAAAAGCCTCAAATTATGTAGTTTTCAGTAGATAGCATTGTCCGTCCCAAGTAAGAAGTTGATCTCACCAGAAAAATAATTCCCTTAAGATCATTTCGATTTATTTATATCTGAGCAGATAAGGACCTAATAATCTTCAGTGATAGATTCCTGTGCTCTATCAATCTTCTCAGCATCACTTTCCCTGTTAATATCGCTATTTACATAGCCTTTACTTTCCTATAAATTATGCTAAGGTACGTGTGTTTTTACTCTTATAGTTTGTCAATTTGGAGGCTTCCTCAATCAAATCCTTTATTTTAGCTTTGGTATCTTCTGCTATATCTTTTGAGTGTTTATTATCTTTCTTAGGTGCTCCATAAATTGATTTGGTTATATGGAGGATTTTTCCAGTTTCACCTTGAATCCTAGCTCCGAAAATTTTGAGTATACCAGATTGGTATTTTTCTTGCACTCCTCTCTTGAATCCCTGAAAATTATAATTTCGTCCAAATATGCTGCTGTTCTTATATCTTGAGATCTTTCCCAAGCTAATACTAGACAAAGCATTTTTTTTTAATCCCATGGGCTAAGTGATAGACTGAATTGGAAAAATCTGTATTGAAATTATTTCCTGTTACAGAAAAAATTATGGTATTATCAGCATAGTCCGTGTATAATTATGCGTAGAAATACATCTCCCAAGTTCAGTGAAGTTATGTAATTCTTCCTATTTTACATAAGGCAGATGGAAGAAAGTGAATTCATTTTGAAGCAATTCTCTTGTACACATGTATTAAGCATACGTAGGTCTAAATCTGGTCTTACTTTTTTATTTTTTTATTTAATTGTGAATAAATTGCTGTATAACCCCTTTAAACATATCCTTACTTATTCTATCGCCTTCTTTGTAAGTAGATTTGTAACCTAGTCGGAGATTACTCTGTGTGTTTCCATAAAAAATTATTTTTTGAATCGATGCTGGTTTAAAGTAACGGCGGACTGTTTGATTGAGCTGTCAGCACCCAAGCGGTACGAAGGACAGTGAGAGGCGTTAGCCCCATAGGCCGGATTTTTTAGGAATAAATGTGGGGTAATTGCGGAGAATTTGTGGAGGTAATTATGAGAGTCTCTTGAATAGTATCTTGAATCAACCTTCTTTACCCATTGATTGTCGTTTAGCCTTTGACACGTCTTTAGAAACATTAACCTACATCACTACACAGGTTTAAGTATACTGGAATATATTTAGGATATTTTTTCTGTATTTCCCTCTAAATTTTTTGAACCTCGAGCCTATTCATGGGTATATAGTCTGGGTTCGACTGTGAGAAGTAGGTTTTTCTGCGCCTTATGAGGTATGAAACTTTGAACTGATTAATGGGATTCCTATATGCTGATATTTTTGGTCTCTTTTTAGACCTCTTAGTGACCAAATATTCCAGATCAAATAATTTTCTATTAGTTATTTCAAATAGTTTTGGAGATGTTCCCGGAAGCTCCATGGACTTATACAAATTTTCTACAATGTTCTGTGTAATATCTGAGGCCAAATAATATTTCGGTATCCTCATAATCTCAATGAATCAAGAGCTTCATAGCTCTCTGGTTTCGTGCCAGGATTTTTTCCAGTCCTGTTATATGAAAATTAGTCTATTGGTCGTATAATATTAGCTAGAGCCAATTGAACTTTGTAAAAATTAGAAAATTTTTAATTACTTATTTAGATTTACTATTGTTTCACAGAGGGGGTTAATAATTAACACTGTAAACCTTAGAGAAAGCATATATTATCTTCTTTTGTTCCTCTTGTGTGAGGGGATTTCTAAAGAGGTCTTCCTGTACCATTAATAACGCTTCAAGTATCTCTTGGCACACCTGGAGTTAGGTCATCAGTGATTTGGTTTTTATTTATGGATCATCTGCTGTAACTTCAGGTATTATGACTTCCTGTGACATTTGATACTGTTGCTATTTTTTTCACTTTATAAAAGCTGATAAAACTTATCGCTGAGGTACTAATTTTGTTAATAATTTCTGACGAATCCGTGCCGAAAATATTTTAAATATGATTTTCAAGCTGTTAGAGTACCTTTTCGAAAGAAAGGATGATAACGGTACACTTATAAGTGCCTCACTGCTACTATAAAATTAAAAAAAAAAATTATAATCTTTTTTTTTAAATCTTATTGGTAGAAGCTTCGAAATTGAATAATAAAGATGTTAATAATTCATATGTATCCTCTCTGAAGAATAATGAAACATTATACTGGTATCTTTTTTTTGCACTTCAATCAAATATTATCTTTTATCGTGTATCTGAGTGGACTGGTCTATCATTAGTATTTTATACACATTATATAGTATTTCCAACACATACGGGTTTTTCACATACTTTTTTTTTTGGTAAGTTCTTTTTTTAACCTTTAGAGAATTTCCGGATTCAAGGGTTATAGATAAATCATTTTTTTCGATATTTTGATTCTGTATTTTTCACAAGTTTTTGGCTTGATTTCTATTTTCCACATTTTTCCAGATCTACAGGCATTTCCCTTGGCCATCTTCTAACCTCATAGTTTGCTAAATGGATTCATAACAGCTCTTGCTTGTCTTTGATTTGCTGTAATTAATTTTTTTGGTATATGTTAAGATTCTCTATCTACCGTTTTAGTCTCAATGAATGCGCCTATTTTTACCTATCTATCCTTTGTTAGCGATTCTATATTATCCTCTAGAATCTATCTTTTAATAAAATTATATATTATTTTGTCTTTCATAAAACGAACTTGATATGTTACCTGTTAAAATTATAAAGAGCTTATCTTTTCTTGTTGCAGCTCTAGAGTTGTAAATATTTTAGATAGTATTTTTTTAGTAAATTATATTTGATCTCTGTTGAATATGATTTATGTATATCTGTTGAGAATTATTTGTCAAATCCAATTAATTGTGCTGTGGAAACTCTTATAGCATCGTTAAATTTTTGAAAGTAATTGAAAGTGAGTCTAGGCAAGTCTTGGTCACTCATTATTTTTCTGAGCATATCTTTAATTTTGGTATTTGCTGTATTTGAACAAAGAATCAAAATATAATGACAGGTATTCAAAATTTATTCCAATTCTGAAAAGATATAGAGCTTTTTTTTTGGCTTTTATCCAGCAGCTTAAATTTTTTAGCTAATTATTAGGTAATTTTTAATTTTTTTTTAATTTTTTTGCTTCGAAAATGTCCCCCACTTAGCGCTGGATACCTCTTTTTAATTCTGATAACTAATTTCAATGAAATTTTGTGCATACAATTATGGTCAGTGATCTAACTGTGAACTTCTGGAAGAATATTAAAGGTTCAGATGGTGTATTCTCAAACCTCTGTGTCATAAATTTTTTATAAAGGAAGTTTTTCAGCTTTTCTAGC
>LSSL01003705.1:0-23610 GCA_001953115.1 Smittium mucronatum | reverse complement strand
CTCGAGAGCGGGCATATCACAAATGGCCAACTTTAAAAACTTGGATAGCCGACCTCATTAAGTCGCCCATCAGTGCCAGAATGGCCACCTGGGTGACCGGCAGTGCAAGATGGATAAAAAAAATTTATGTTCAAAATTCAAAAGGTGAAACAACCATCACCATAGTCGACAGGAAAAATAAAAATAACTGGCCTAAAATCCACTAGTGGACGGTGGACCGAAAAATGTGCGGAAAATGAAACTAGATTGATCTTCAGCTGATGTACCCTGGCCTGAAACTTATCCTCCGGGACTTAATGAAAATTTAAAAAAAGATGTCTCTTCACCAAAATCGATGTGCCTGAAACTGTCGACCGCATCTTATTAAATTGCTCTCGATGAGATAGACAGTGAAATGAACCCATCAGCCGATTCATACCTGCACTGATCCGCTCAGACATAAAAAAAACCTTCTAATTTCAATTAATCTCGGGTTGGAATATTTGGAAAACCTCTTGGTGGGTAGTCTAAACATACTTTGTTCAGCTACAAGCTGACACCCACGATTATGAATTTATGCTGGAAAAAGCCAAATTTATTATTGGAATCCACGTGCCACGAAAACTTAAGCTCCAATGTTTAAGTGATTTATCAGCCCCATTGAACCAATTCCTTTGAGGTATGGAACTACTAGAGTTGCAGAAGGACGTTGGGGGAAAAATAATTTGAAAAAATTCCACTTTTTTTAATTTTTTTTAATATATTTTTTGTAACTTTTTATTAACTTTATAATAAATTTCCCGTAAATATATATTTATATATTTATTTATTTATTTACCGCCAATTTTATATATGTTGTGATAAATTAAAAAAAGTAGATACTAGTACTTCTTTTCAGCCTATAAGGCTAAAATAACTTAATTAGTCGACAAAAAGCTTGGGAAAATATTTAAAATATCTTTTAAAAACTTGAAATAAATGCTAAGTACTATTAAATTATCCTTTTTATAACTTTCTGATAATTAAAAATTAAAAAAAGAGCTTAAAAATAACGAAAATCATGTTAATTTATAGGTATTAAATATAAAGTGATTAAAATAATTTCACAAAATATTATATATTGTTGATAGTGGTGCTAATATGATGTTTTTCTAGCATTTTGGTACATATAATATTCAATTTTATTATTTAGATACACAAAATATGAAACTAATTTCATCTGTTCAAAATGACTGGGAGCTATAATTATTTTTTAGATATAGCAATACGATATTATTTGAGATTTTTTTATGTTGGAATTATGACTCTGCTTTAAAAAAACTGTCGGAGGGCTTCACGGCCTCGATTAATTTAAAAAATCATTACGTATATTTATCTAATAATAAAGGAAATTTTATTGAATATCTTTTAAAGGAAAGATTCACATCAATATTAGAAAAATTGTCCAATAAATTAATAGAAATGTTTTTTAGTGATTAATCTCAGATTTTAGTAGCGAAAAATGTATTGAATAACAGTTTTTAGTGATGAATGTATATTTTAGTAATTTTTATCGGATTTCGGGTTGGATATACAAGATTTCAGTGTCATAAAATGCCAACTCTTTTCAGATTAAGTAATGCAAAGCCAATATTCGTCCTTTTAGGGAAAAAATAATACAAGTTAGTTAAAATAAAATAATTAAATTTTCTGTAGAACAATGGGCTAAAATATTATCATTTTTAAATAAGAAAGATGCTGCGCCCTTTTGAAATCAACTTCGGAAAAAGTGAGATCAAATCGAAAGATCAAAAACTAAACTCAATTTTTTGGAATGTGAAGACTAATGGAAATTAAGCAAATTTGATTCATAAATAATGAATTAAATTGAAAAAATTGTATTAAAAGATCTCAATCAACTTTTACAATCAATTCTCATTTGATCCAATGGATTTTTAACGGATTTAAATTTAATCCAGGTTAATTTCACCCAATTACATTTGCTTTAATTTTGATAATTATACAAAGTTAAACTTTTCGGTTTTAAACTAGTTAATATTATTTCCCAAAACCTACACTTAAACGAAATTTTACAATAAAAAGCGCAGAAACAGTTTTTTTCCCTTCAATTGGAAGTTATATAATTTGGTAAAAAGTCTATAGGATGAAAATTCAAAAAGATGAAATTTAAATTTATTGAAGCATAATCTAAATTTAATTTAGTCTTTAAGACTAATAACCAATAATTTATTAATGCCCACACTCAAAATTAACTATTTATGTTTTAACTTTGCTAAAAGATGATAATTTTAACAAGAATGGTAACAAAGCGCGTTTACGAAAAGTTTTTTTAATATTATGATTTATTAATAAAGATGATAGCGCCTAATATGAATAAATCCACTGAATTATAATTAGATAAAATGCTGTGTGACCTGAAAAAAATATTTATCATTTATCAGCAGGTTAAATCAATTAAAAGCTATAAAATTGGCATATAGCTAATATAATAGGATAAAGTGCTATAAAGCTTGAAATTATAAGCATTTCGCTCATATAAAATAATTAAAATGGAAACGAAAACACTTTCGCTTTTGTATTGGGTATCTCCATCAATTATTCATTGTTTATCAATGATAAGAAAATCAATTTTTTTGATTTGATATTTTTTAGGAAACTCTTTATACCTTTAATCATGCGTCTATTTAAATAAATTATCAATATCCTTAGCCAAAATATTTCTTTGAAAATTTTGCTATAATTTTATTGGAGCTGAATTAGTTTATATATGATAATAATTAGGAGAGTTTTTGGATTTTCCGAATTTATAATCAAATTATATTCCGAAATTTTGAAAATAAGAAATAAATTAATTTCTAATAAAGAGCCAAAAATTCTATACTTTATATCAAAATACCACTTAAAACACATATTAAGTTTATTTTTTACAAAAAATAAACATTAAAACTGTTTTTTTATATTTTATACATTTTATACATTTTATACATTAGCAAAATTTATACTATGGTTACAAATAAAGTTTTTTTTAGGTTTTATGTATATTTTTATACCTTCTTATATTTTGATTTATTTTACGTTAATAGTGCTTAAATTCTATTGGTAAAATTATTTTTATCGCAAAATTTATTTTTTTACACATTTTTTGCTTATTTTCAGAGATTATATGAATATTTTATTGCTTTTAATCCTTTAATATAAAAAAATATTGATATGATTAAGAATTATAGAAAATAATTTAAAATTTTGGAATTGGAATTGGAATTGTAATTGGAATTGGAAAAAATTCAATTGAAATATGGAAAAATATGAAGGTTGATAGGACAGCTAATTTTAATCTGTTAATTTTAAGAATTTGCTGGAATACAAGTATATTCTTGATTTTATTTATTTATTTATTTCTTATTGCTTAATAAAACTGAATTATTTTTTATTTGGTCTCACTTTTTCAGAAAGTGAACAAAAAAAACTGTATTCTTACTGTAAATGATGTACGCCAAATAAATTATTTTTAGACAAACATATTAATGATTAATCTTCTAAATTTTCAAAAAAAATTTTTTTTTTGTTTGAAAGTATTCATAATATTCCATTGATTATTAATTTCAATGACAATTAGTCATAAAAAAAATTTTTTTTCATAAAATTATATAAAAATTTTCAGATATTTTCGTATAAATATATATGTTGCTATTTCTTTTCTGTTTTAGCACTTGTAAAAAAAAGGTATATTTTTATAAAATTTTTAAAATATTCTTTTGGTTATAAGGTTATACTGGATTTTTTTAGATTTATTGTATTCAAATTATTTAATAAAAGCACTTATTTATCTCTAATAACCAAATTATAAATTTAAATTAATAATTGATCGAAAAAAAGATGCTATTAGTCATCCCATAGCTTAATTATAAATAATAAAAATTGCTATTTGTTATTTTCTCGAAACCTTTATTTATTTTTTTTCTTTATTGATTAAATAAATTTAATTTTATAATATTATAGAATTTGTTTTTAAATTACAAATAAATTAAATTTTTTATCCACATATGATTACTATAACTGAATAAATATACCAATGATACTAATTTGAAAAAATAAAATTTCAACTTATTTTTTAGATTTGATATAGTAGATTACTTTTGATAAAAAATCAAAATAAACTTCTTAAATATTTAGAAAATTATAACTTGTATATTTAGATTTTTTCGAGACCTCACTAAATACTATAAAAAAACATACATATATTTTTTCTCTTATCTGTATAATTTTGCTCACTTCAGGGATCAAAAAAAAGTCTTTGTGGAAAAATTGATTGGATACACACACACAGACAAAAATTTATATATATATATAACTCTTCTCATATTTTTCTATGGAAAAATCATATTTAAGGGTATTTATTTTTGATAATTATTTAATAAAATGTTTTTTTGTGAGCCTTTATTTTTATTTAACTTTGGGGATGAATGTGAATACTATATCTTTTTTTTGTTAAATATCAACTTGAAATCTGAATAAAATATTTTTTATTAATAATAGTATAATATTTTGTAAAAAAAACGATTTATATGATTTTTTTAGATAATATATGTGAAAATTTGCTGTGTAATTTGGTTTAAACCATTGAACATGGAAAAATAAAATATTTTTAAAACTTGAACAATCGCTAATACTTATTTTTTTTTTTGAAAAAATGTAAGCGTTATTTTTAACTATCACCCGAAAATATGAAATTATAAGATGGATGATTATTAGATTTTATAATATTCTATGAAGAAAAGACTCGATAAAAGTCTAAGATGTATAATGTAAAAAAAATTGGATCTTCATAAATTTTTTTGCAAGTCTGTTCAGTCAAAAAATATTCTTGAAAATGTCCATCATTTTATTGAAATCACCAAAATTTATCATATATTCAGAAGTGTGAAAAGAAGATGAGTTTCGAATAAGAAAATTTTTATGTACGATAAAAAATATGATTTTGAACTATTAGATAGGTTATATCTACGTTTTTCTTATCTACCTTCTTCAAATAGTACTCATGCAATATAAGGATCTTGAAAAATTCCGAAGAGTTTTACCATAATAAAACGAACTCAAAATCTGAATATATGTTCTATATTAAGCCCATTTCATTGAAACTATATTGTTAAAATTCCGGGGATATTTGGTAAAAAATACCAAATTTATCCTTTATAAATCCCAATAATTTATAAATATGATTCTGATAATTTTTAAGGATTTTAGAAAAAAATTCTCTAGAAAGATCAAATTACTTCGTATTTTGAAATAAAAATATATAGCTCATAAAATAATTTTTTTAAGTTTTTTTTTTGTTTCACGTCTCAGTTTTTTTTAATGTATTACAAAAGAAAGAAAGAAATAATTCAGGGTAAAAAATAGTAATTATAACCGGTATAAGACTAATAAAAATAGAAAAAAAATCTAATCATTAATTAATTTATTTTTTGAAAAATGGGCTAATTTTTCAGACAACAGTGGCATATTATCTTAAAATAAGGTGATAAATATAATAAAAAAAATGAATGATATAAGGTATAATATATATTCCCAACTCTAACTAAAAATTGAATGGATAGATTTAATAAGTTTTTTTTATAAAAAATAAAATTTTTAAAACATTTTTTATTTCGTAAAAATTTCAATTAAAGTCATCTCAATTTATGATTAAAATTAAATGAAAAAAATAGTTAGGTCAAAATACAACAAAATTACCTCATAAAAATTAAATCCGGATAAATTTTCAAAAATAAGATCTAAGGATGATAAAAATGTGTAAAGTTGATAAAGTTATTAAATCAATAAAGAAAAATGTAGCGAATATTTTAGGTATATATTTATTTTTTTGTGAATTGAATAAGAAGACATAGATAGTGATTTCCAATAAATTTAATTTATCTTTTCAAAAATATATATGAAAGAGTGGATTGAATTTTATTATAGCTGTTATTGTGAGTATATTTATTTATAGATGCAGTTTTATTAGTAATTAAAAATATAAACCTTCTGAATAATAAAAAAAGGTATATGGACCGACTAAAGTTTTTAAAAAAACTCAGCTTATAATTCTATAAATTTATAATATATAAATTAATAATTTTTAAACAAAAAATGAAGTTTAAAATACTCAACTTATAAATTATAACAAGTTTCAAATTTATAGTTAAAAAAGAAACAAAGCCCAAAAAAAGTTTTTTATTAGTTAAATCTGAAATAATATGTTTTTGAAGAATTAAACCAAAAATATTTGAAGTAATATAAAAAATAAAATGTTGAAATTGGCGTTGGTTCAAGTGATTTGATGACGTTTATTTATGTTAGAATTTCTGTTAGTTAGGTATAAAAAATTGGTTTACTAGTAATTTAGGGAATGAGAAAATTTTATATTTGGATCTAATCAAAAACTGTAAGTTTAATAGATGATATTTTTGTAATTATTGTGAAATATACAGAATTTTATATGAATTAAACTAGAATTTACTAAATTATAGTGTTTTTAGCATTTTTTTTATTGATAAGGGTTAATAAATATGATTTTTTCTGTTAGAAATAGTTTTATTTTTGTATAAGTATTGTATTTGGGTTAAAAATTTGTCAATTTTTCATTTTTGGAACAGAATATGTAAAAAAATTAAGATTAAAAATAGTAGCAGGCAAGTAAAAAAGATGGTTTTAAAGGTTTTAATATGAATATATACGAAATATTGATATTTATAACAGGTATTAGAGATATGATGATAATTTTTATATTATTTAAAAAAAGATGACATTTTTTAAAAGGAGAGATATTAGTATATGTATTTTTGTATAAGTTTTTTCAGATAATTGGATATATCAGCCTTTAAATAGTAGTATTTTAATTGCGTTTAAATGAATTATTAATATAAATATTAGTATATGAAACATATTAGTGGTGGCTGATAGACATTATAATAATTTTTAGTCATAGAATATATGTTGTTGGTGGTTTCAGCTAATTTTAAAAGATTTTTTCATATTTTTGTAAGGTAAGCAATTTTAACTTTTTTTTTTGTTGACAGAAAATAGAGACAGTAAAAGATTATCAGTAAATAGATAGTGTTAGTGTAAGTTAATTATCAAAGTGATTTAGATTTTATTAGCACAAAAATTTTTTATTATAAAAAAATAAATTACAGAAATTTAATATATTTCGACCTTAAAAAGAAAAAAATACTACAAAAAATAATTTTTATGTATTAAATATAAAATACTCCGAGAAATATTGGACTCGTTTTCACTAAAGGTATTATATGATAAATTGGTAGATTAAATAATTGATCAATATAATCGAAGATTTTTGTAAAGATTAAATAAATTATTAATAATAAGAATTTTTTTCGATTTTTAAATTATTATATAGAATTAAATTAAGATGTATTTTTTTTTCTCAACATTATTTATTTTTCAAATGAAAATTTAATATCAAAAACTAGAAATTTTTTATTTAATAAATTATACAATTTATCTGTATGATCATATCGCTTTATAATTTTAATACTAAAATTAAAATGAAGCAGTTAATTTTTTTATAAGTATGAATGGCCATGTAACCTTTTTATCCAACTTATATGGCAAATAAGATGTTAATATAATTTAAAATAGGATATTTGGCGTGTTTTTTATCCTCAATGATGTTTTTTTTACTGGAGTATATATTATATATAGTTGATATAAGAATTTAAATACCAAATAATTACATAAAAAGAAATGGATATCCATTAAAAAAATTATAATAATGAAGTACGCTTAGCGAATTATATATTATATACAAGTAAAATCTTTGAGCTGAATAAAAATAAGTGGGAGAACAAATTATATTTTTGGTTAATTAAAAAAATGAAGTAAAAAATATAAATCAACTGATCCATAAAATAGAAAGAACGCTTTTCATTAAATTTATTGTTTAAAGTTTCCAAATATAGGAATAGCATAAAATTTTAGATATAAAGCTTATGGAAAAATTAATTTCAAATTTTTTCACTTATTAAATAATTTAAGGAGTCGTTTTGGTATAACTGCATGGATTAGGGGATTTGGTCTAAAATAAAATAAAATATTACTGTTTTTTTATCTAGTTATCGATAGTAATTTTTAAAATATTAAATATTATTTTTTTAACTTAGTTCTTTTTATCCATATACTTGCTAATTAGTAGCCCCCCCCCTTTTTTTTTAAATTATCGTTCTTTGTTAATTAAAATATCCAGTGAAATTAATACACTAATAAGTTTTAGTCTTTTTAAGCCATACAGATTTTGAATATTTTTGTATAATTTCCACTATTTAGCTCTTTAGAAGTTTTTAATTTTAACCCTTTCAGAGTCATAGGATATTTTGCGCTTCTATTTATTTCATTTTCATTCTCAATTAGATAATTTCATTAAATAAAAATATTAAAACAATTGTTTATAATTTTATTTTTAATTGAAAAAAAGAGGCGTTTTTATGCTGATATTTCCAAAATGGATAAATAAAAATTGTAAATTTGTATATTCATATTCTGGTTTGAAGATGGAGTGGTACAAGAACTACTCCCAACTGACCCAAAAAGTAACTTTTCCCGGATTTTCCCCAATATATTTAGCTTTTATTGATTTAGTCTTTTTCTTCCACTTTTGAAGTTTCATTATAATTTAAATAGATGAATATAGAAAAAAATCATGAGTTTAGTATCAATTAAATAAAGGTATATATCTTTTTATTAAAAGTGAACCAAAGTAGTGTGAGTTTTAGCTATTAATGGTTATACAATTTATATTTCTAGCGTTAAAATTCTAAAAAAGAATAATTTTATTGCATCTATTTATACTTATTGGATATTACACTTTTTTTATTGGCTGAATTAAAAAGATTCTGACGAAATAAATATCTTTTTAATTTTTAATTCGAAAAATAAACATAAATTTCATAAGGAAAGTGTTATTTTGTAATAACCGGAATTTTTCATAAATCCTAGATTTTTAATAAAAACAATGGGGGGTTAACGGAGGAGATTTTTTGATTTTAACAATAAGTTTTTCCTAAATAAATCAGAAATTAATAAAGAAAATAAGAACTCTTTTAATTAATCTCTATTATCATATAAAGTTGAAAAAACAATTTTTTTAAACAATAATTCAAAATAACTCGAAAATAAGTTTTTTCAGGGTAATATATAAGCTAAAAATAATTTACGATAATTTCTCCATTATAAAACATCCAAAATATAGAATTGAAAGTTGAAAAAATAAAATGACCGAAATTTTTATTTCGAATTCAGAGAAATAGATAAGAGAATTTCAAATTCAATTTACGGATTTTTTCGATTCCTTTATCCGGTTTTAAATATAAATAAAAAATTTCAGATCGCACTAGTAATAATAAGTTCTGGTTATAAAACTTCTTTTAAAGGATCTTCCATTAAAAATACGATTAATTTTTGAAAAGGTTTTAATAAAAGTGATTTGATATTTAATAATAGTTAAAAGGTTGAAAATGTTCCGATAAATCACAATTTAATCAAAATATATTTTCTATAATACCACATTAGATTAGCTAAAAAAATTTTAATGTTTTTTGAGTAAATAAAATCGATTGAAAAAACTTCATAATTTTTAGTTGTATATTATTTTATGGATTAAAAAACTAATAATATACAAACAATGAATTATTTTATTTACGAAATATATTTTCTCAAATAAAAACAGTTAAATTAGCAGAAAAAAACAACTTATCAAAGTTTGAATTTCTAGTTAAAATTATCCAATTTCTATACCTTTAAACCACTAAATGCAAATATATACTGATAAATGAAGCAAATCAAATTTATAAACACTAAATATTAATATAATGTCCTATAAACGTAAAATAAAAATTCAATTTCCAAATTTAAAACCAATATGCTTTAATATTTTAACTTCGAATTGATTAACTCAAAAAAAGCTGCAAAGTTCAATTATTAAAAATAATAGCTATAATTCATGAAAAAAAAATATTAAATTTCAATTTTCAAATATACGAACCACAAATTTCCAAGCTTTTAAAAACAATACCGAATTTAGTCATGAGTCATCGAATTACTGTCTATATTTGCATCCTGGATTTTTATAAAATAAATTTAATAGAAAATAATAATAATAATGATTTTTAGATATAATTTTTTTTGTAAATCACATTATAATTTATTTAAGAAATGTGTTTTTATTGATATAGTAGTATTAAAATAACATTTATTAACCATTTTAAAAACAATAAATTATTTTATCATCCTGAAAATATATTAAGTTGCCTTGATAAATTCATTCGAAATTTCAAATTTTCTAATATAATATTGGGATTAGTTTTATTGATAATTAAATATAATATTAATTTGATTATTATCACTATGAGATGTTTCAATTTGAAATAAGAATAATCTGATGAAGAAAAATAACTTTAAAATATCAAATAACATACCTGAAAAACGGGAAGTAAACATAGAAACTAATTTTTATTTCGAGATCAAGATATGCGTATAAAGCATTTTTAATATTACAAAAAATACAAATTTTCGGATTATTCGAAAAGTTGAAAAGTTATACTATTTTCGATTTTTTTTATAACCTCCCCCCCCAATTCACCAAATAAATCAATCCATAAAATTTAGTAATTTAGATGAAGAATAAAGATGATAAAAATTATAACTGTTTTTAAAAGTATTATATTAAGTAAGGTAACTAATTCGTTATTTATTTAATTTTATATTATTTTCAATGCAAAAATTAAGACCGAAATTTTCTCTCTCAAAAAAAAAACGGTACCAAATTATATTTTTTAAATATTTAATTAAATTGGAGCACTTTTTATTATTTTTGTATCTAGAATAATAAAATTTCTTAAAACTATATGTGCTTAGAAGAAATATAATAAAAATCTATATTCATATACTGTACAAAGATCATAAATTTTACGCATGTAAAAAAACTATAATTTTCTCAAGATATTGGAGATGATTTATTTACATAAAAAAAAACATAAATATACTTTACTTCTATTAAAGTAATATATTCTCCCAGAATGCCAAATTTAATGCGAAACTTGGTTTTAGATGCTCAATTAATTTTATTAGGCTAATTTGAGTTGATTGGGTGTTTTTTCCAATAATCACCCCAAACCCAAAATAGAGTATTAATGATGTTCAGATAAATGCTTTGTGACTCTTTTATCATACTCTTTTATCGACTCTGAATCTCAAATCCGAGTATCTATAAATTTTGCGGCATAAGTTAGTTTTCCACTTAATATAGTTGAAAAAAATCGAAAATATAAATATAGGAACTAAAATATTTTAATATAACCAGCTTTGTTTCCAATATTTGATAAAGAGTACTATATTTTAATATAACACTAACACTCCCTTGCTGATATTTTTTGATCTATTTTCTGGTATATTTATAAAATTCTGGACCAGTATTTCAACTGTCTTTATTTAAAATTTAAAAAAGGGCCTTCCGATCCACCTGATAATCATGCTAAAATAAATAGATTTTTTTAAAAGTTTAGGTAGATAATTTTGGAGGGAAAATGTGTTAAAATTACTTAAAATTTCTACTTAAAATTTTTTATAAGTAGTAATAAGTTAAATATTTAAGGTGACATCTTTCCCAGATCTACGAATAATTTTTAAAATCGAATAAAAAAGCTAAAAGAGATCAAATTGTGAGCCAGAATTTCATCTTACATAAAATTCATCAAAAATATGACAGATTTGTCTATTAAGATAATATTTAGGCAAAAAGATGCATATTTAGAGTTATGGGTGATATTTTTTGATATTTAATTGTAATAAAGATAAAAAATCAAACTCTCAATTCTGGAATACAATTTTTAAAGTACCAAATTTTATAAACTAAACTTATTGATGGTGGTGTGCTAATACCTAATATGCACCAATAAATGTTAAAATTTTCCATGAAATATATTGATATGGGGAACAGAGATTCTATTAGATTTTATAAGCAGTTTTTATATGTAAATTTGATAATATAATTGATAAAAAAGCTATTTTTATATTACTTGATATCTTATTGTAATTTTGAAAGAACATCTGAATACCTAATCCTGAATACTGTGTTAATTTTTAATTTTTTTTTTCTGATTTTTAAATAAAAAATAGGTCAGATATAAACTATTTCACTTCAACCATTGAAGATTTCAGAGAAAAAAATCTTCATTCAAAATTAGATTGATATTCCTATTTTCAGAAATAATTTAAGCACGGATTTTTTTTGGGGAGATCTTATTAAAATATCACGATATTTTAATGGAAAAATTATATTTATCTTTAATGTTAAAATCTTGCGAAATATTCTTGAAGTTCTTTGTTAAAAAAAATTCTACCAGTTACATAAGTCCGTTAAATGTTTTAGAGTTTGTATAATTATCAAAATTTTGGTTAGCCTTCAAGCTTGCAAGATATAATTCAAAAAAAAAAAATCGTAACTTTCAATTATTTTTTTTAAAAAAAGTTTGAATTTTAATCATTCTCTTCTGTAAATAAATTCCGAATATGAAATACATCAGGCTTAATTTTTTTGATTAAGAACTTTTTTGCCGTTTTTATTTTTATAGTCATTTTTCGCATTAAATAATACCAATATAAAAAATTTCAATCCCTTAAAAAAATATGTTGTAATTCTCAGTTTTTTTTTATTTGAAACTAAGCAAGCTGAAATTTTAAAGTTTTTTTTAGTAATAACTTATTTATACCGGTAATATACCACAAAAATATTCTTCGTTATTTTTTTTTTATCGGAATCAAACCTAAATTATTCTTAATCCGTTTACTATATTTATTGCTAATTACTTTCGGTTTGTTTTTTTTTTTGAAAATAGGAAATTTTCAAGTTTTATGAACTTAATACCCTTAAATAAAATATACAGATAAGTTATTTAATATTAAAAGCAAATTACTTAAAATTAAAGTATACAATATTCAAAGATTTTCTCTCAGTCTAAAATATAAACTTGAAAATTTAGAGTTTAGATGTTTTTCCTATTACAAATAATTTATATTTTATAACGGAAAATTTAAATTTTTCGTTTAAACTCTGATTAAAACATATATAATATACATATATCCGAATTGGGGGAAATAATAATATTTTAACGATTTATAATTAAAATCAAAACTAAAAAAATACTGTAAAAAATATTAGTTTTAAAACCGCTCTTTATTCATATAGGATCATATTTAATCAATTTTCATAAGTAAAAATATCTTAATCTCCCAATAATAATTTTTTAGCTTATTTATCAGCATTTTAAAACATTCGATTATTATATTTTGAAAAAATATATTCATTTTATGTTTATTAGATAATATTCATAATACCCATCAATTCATAATTAGCTAATTTAAAATGCATAATTATTAGTAGATTTCAGAGAAAAAAATTATATCAATAACTCATGAGATTTTTTTATAAATATAAAATTTTATGCGTAATATAAAAAATTCAAATCCAATGAAAAATTATTCTCAAAATATTTAATTTTATGCTTTAAAATAATCCTATTATTAATGAAATTTATTTTTATAAGTATAATAATAAGGGATTTATGGGAGATTTTTTTCAATAATTTATATTTTTTACCGTGTAAATTATTGGCTAGATATAGACTGCTTTACCTCAAAATCATAAAGATGAAGAATCATACTTGATCTTATATTATAATCACATTTTTCCAATAAAAAACTTATTAGAAATTAAAATTATCCAATAATTTTAAAAAATTTATAATTTGATTATGTCCCTATTAGTAAAATAAAAATATATAAATTTGTAAGTTTTATATCAAAAAAGAATTTCATTGGTGTATATTAGGTTTTTTTAATCAAAATATTTCTCAAAATAGAATGAAATTAATTTCTTTTTCTTTAAATGTCAAATTTTCTATTAACCCTTGGGGAGCAGATAGTGCGAAAATAGAATTATTTTTATTCAATTATATAATCAGAATTTTATCTATTATAAATTATTGGATTAGTAAGGAAATATTTAAAATTTCAATTAATACTGTACATTAATATAACTAGAGCGAGGTCAAATTTGGATTCAAAAGTGATAAAGAAAAGCAATAAATTTCATTAAATTTATTTTTCCAATAAAATATGATCAAATCAAAAAGAAAAAAGAGAAAAGAGAAAAGAGAAAATAAACAGCTAAAATCAAAGTTTTTTAGGGGTTTAAATTATAAGTACTATTTCTGGAGCATGTAAATTTTTTTGTCCCAGAAATTTTAAATTCTTATAAATTATAAAATTTAAAACGTTTTTTTTATACTATTTTAAAATAATTGAAAAATGACAAAAAATATTTATAATTATTAAACATAAAGGTCTATTTACCAATTATTTTTATTAAAACCGGTGGAATACACCAAAAAATTAAAAATTAAAATTTTTAAACGTAATGAAATTTTTTTAAGGCAATTATAATTTCTAAGCATCAAATATATTTATTAATCTGATAGAGAATTATCAAATAAAGATTTTTATTAAAAACAATCTTTTACCTAACAATAAATTTATAAATCCTTTCCTCTTCAATATTTAAGGATGTTTCAATTTGGATATTTTTGAAACTACTGGAAAATTATTTATACTTATTAACTGTGATAATTAATCTTATTATTTTTATTAGAAAATGATAAATTTAAGAATATTTTCGTGTCATTATTATTCATTTTATAACTTTGTTTAATCAATGATTCCGAATTTTTTGAAAGCAATAACCAATATTAATATCTTTTTTTGGAATTGGGGAGGGCTGATCAAAAAATTTAAATTTAAATTTAAATTTATTATGGCTTTGAATTTCTTATTTTGAATTTTATATTCCAAATAAAAAACTCTCAATATACCTTATTTTTATTAATTTAGCATAAAGATTAACTTTTGGCTTCATTAAACATAGTTATGTTTTTAAATATTCAAATATTTAATATTATATTTAATTAGATTTTAATTTTTTTGCTTATAAATATCTGATACCCAAATTTAAAATTAGATCTTTGGTTGGTTTGATTACAATTTTTTTTAGATAAAAAAGATAAGCTCTATCACAAAAAAAAAAACTTCTTTATTGTTCAAAAAAACGAGATAAATTTTTTTTTTTTTCATTATTTATTTTTATAAAGCCTTGAAGCTCACCATTTAGATTTATTGTACCAATCTCGATTTTATAAATCTTCCTAAAATCCAAAGTACTTTAAAAATTTAAAAAAAATAAAAACAAATCACACCGCATTCTAATTAATCATTTAAAAATTAAAATACACGATTTTATTGTAACAAATAAATTATCTTTCAATAAATATTTGCGTTGTTTAAAAAACAAAATAAAAAATAAAAAAATATTGATTTAGAAGTATAAATTTCGTCTAATTAAAAAAAATAGAATAAATTTATATATAAATTAATATTTTAAAATTAATAAATATATAACCCAAATGAAATTAAGATGGAGGTTTAGAGCTTGTAAACTACAATATTTAATAAAATTGTGGATATAATAGATTAATATATCATAAGAAAATATAGTATAGTATTTAATTAATATTCCATAAAAGTTTTATATGATCAGAGCATGGAAAAATAATGTGGATCATAAATGGCATATATAAAAAATATTTATAATTACACCGAAATTTAGAGAAAAACCAGTAAAAAAATATATATTATCATATTTAAACATGTAAAAGTAATCATCTTTAATAAATAAAATATTAGATAATAAATAAGCGAATAATAATATATGAGCCATAATTTTTTTAAATATATATTTTTATTGTGGTTTAGTTCAACCATCAAAATAGAAAAAAAATGTCCGAGTTTATTTATTGTAAAAATCATATTGAATTTAATGATTTTTGCGGAATATTGGTATACAGCGCAGGATGTTCAAGATTTTTTGCCATTGAAAATAAATAATCACGATTTTTTTTAAGTTTAAAATATAATACAGTATTAATTTCTGAAAATCCTTTTAATTTTTAAACTATATATACAATTTTAGTGAAAAAAGCTTTTATATCAATCTTTCTGAAAGATTTATTTTTATTAAAGGGTTTAGGATATATTTAATTATACAAAATATTGATTTAAAAAAAGTTTCCTAAAAAAAAATCAACTTGTATAACTTTTTTTTCCGTACTTCAATATCAAATGTATAGTCAAAGGATTAATCCAGTAAAAAAAACACACCCCATTTACCAGTTATTTTAATATTTTTATTTGTGAGCTATTCAGGAAATTTCAAGTTTTATATAATTTATCTATTTTCTCACCATATATTTAATTTAAAGCTTTTTTAATCAATTTGAAGAAAAATGGATTGCTAAAAAAATTTAAATTGATAGTAATTGGATATAATTGCATCAAAAAAACATAAAAAAGAAGCTAATTTTTGCATTTTAGGGAAAGCAAGCTCTATATTAAAAAAACAGCTACCATTTATATTATAAAAATATCAATTAAGAAATACAAGTACTACGCCATATTTTTTACATATTAATAGATTTTCAAAACATGAATATAAATTAAATTTGGACTTCATATATTTATGGATATTAAAAACAAAAAAACATGTAGATAATAATATTTTATAAAGCGGAAGCTATTTTAAACTTAATTTGAACTAATGCAAAATTTTATACAAATAAATAATGCAGAATAGAAAGTAGAATTATAATAAATGTCTATCAGAATCAGTTATTTTCATTAAATCACTTAATTTGAACTTTTTTTTGAAAAATAAACTTATTAATCTATAATTGAACTGGTATAAACTAATAGAATTTAACACCATTTTAATGAAAATTCATTAGATTAATTGTATTTATTTGAATTTATATGATTATAAATATACCGACCTAAGTAGAAACGATATATTTTTGTATCTATTTGAATTCAATTAACCGATATAAATATATCTAATTGCAATATTTATACTCAACAGATTTGATAATACTTAGAATTACTTGTTTTCTCATAGTCTGTACATAATTTAATTGATTTTATCTTAAAAAAAGCATCTTTAATTGGCTTTAGATTCAAAATTATTGGTAAAATATAATTTATATTGCTTGTATTTGTAAAAATTTAAGAAAATATATGCGGAATTGCCAAAATTTAAACAATTTAAAAAAAACTATCTTGTATGAATCAAAAAATTAATTTTTGGTTTGTTATATTGAAAAAAGATCTAAATATTTCTTAAGCCCCAGATGTAAATTTGATTAATTATCTTTTTTAAAATTAACCCTAATTTCTATTTCAGGCTAAATTATCTATAATATTTTTATAATTTTTATGTGTAATTTTTTTAAATTCGGTTATTTATAGATATGTAATTTATAAAAATTAAAAAAACCTACTAAAAATTAAACTTTATTTTGTTTTGATAGTTAAAAAAAAAATTCTGATCATTTTCAACTTAATTATTATCGAATCGACTTATTTGGATTGGAATCGCTTAATTAAATCAAAAACGAATTAATTGGAATCAAAATCAGCTATTTTAGGCATATAAATATGATAAATTGACTAATATTGCAAATAAAAAATAAAACATTTTTTTATGAATCCTTTTATATTATTAGAATTAAACAAACCTCATTCATGCTAAGTAAACGCAAAAACTGATTTTTTTTGAAAAAATACCAAAAAAATATACCTACTTATGGATTTTTCATCTATGAATTTTTTCTTGAATTTGATTTTTTCGATAGAAAAAAATTATCTAACACTATATATTAGCGATATACATTTATAAGCTTTAAATTTATTTTAAAAAGCCTTTATTGACGTATTTGACCAACTTTTTATTGTTTAAACCTTAAGAAGTTATTAATAACAGAAAGAAATCGAGTTATATGATTAGAATCCGAAAAAAACAATGTATTTATTACAAAGAACTTTTGAAAATATGAATAACTAAACTTTTTAGAAAATGATATAATATTTATTATTATTTTACTAATAAAAAACCGATTCATACACCAGGAAATATATAATAGAAAAAAATCGCCGCAGGGTGGGGGGTATTTTATCCAAAAAACTCTATATTTTAAATTCTAAAGTATATTAAAGCTCTCAGATATGAAAAAAATATCATATATCTAAATATAAATCAAAAAAAAATCTAATTGGATAAAAATATCTCGCGCAAATAAGTATTTGGTGTAGATTTGTATACGATGTAAAATAAAATAAGCAAATGCAATAAAAAAAATATATAACTAGTTATCTCGAATTCTTTTATATTTTCCCGTGAACTTTTTTTTTCAAATGATTCCTGTTCTTTCTATGCCAAAAACTATTCATCTGATTTAATTATCTTTAGATTTTCAGTAAAAATTAAATCAAAAAACAAAAAAAAATCCTTTAAATAACAAAATAAAGTTCAAAATAACGCTTCTTTAACTGTATTGAAGACATCTATTCAGCAATAATAGTTATATTAACAGGAAACAGGCAAAAAAAAACCCCCCCAGTAACCAATGAAATTATAAAAAAGACAATGAAAAACGTCACTAGTGGATATTTTAATTGATCAAAAATTATATGATGAATATGAATTAATTAGGAATTAAAAATTCTTGATGACTGACTAAGCAGCTCAAACAAAAAAATTTAGTGATAAAATAACAAGAATAAAATGGAACGACTCCTGCTTTCAAAAATTTATATTGAATATAAAGTAAAGGAAAATTCCAATTAAAAAATCTTATGTATTCTTATTTTAAAATTATTCGACATCTACATAATAAAGAACTTTTAGATAAGACAAATACTATTTACACTTAAATATGTAGCGAACTTAATAAAGAGAATGATATAAACTCAAAAATAAATTAATTTCATTTAAAAAAAACTTGGTTTGTAGGCCATATCATAAAAGCAGCTTCCAAGGATAATGATGCAGAAATATTCAATAAAGGCTTTTAAAAAAAGCACGGAGTGGAAAAAATTTAATATTTGGACTTTATGGATCTATCGATCAAGATAATTAATGATTCTGAAAATCTCTATAGTCAGAACTTTAGAAAAGTGATATATAATGGGCTAAAAAATATAAATTATGTAATATATATCTTTTATTAAATAGAGGAGGTTTTCTGGCTCAGAATATTTCACTTAGAGGCATCCAAAGTTTCATATTTTTATAGAGAATATATAACTAATAGATTTAGAAATACTTTTTTATCGGTTCTAGATTTCATGAAAAAAAAAATCTAAAATTTACTAAATAAGTATTTTCAAAAACCAATAAGATATTGTTGTGATTCCATTTACTCTTAGCTGAATTATTAAATCTAAAAAAAGCGATAATTTTTACTATTTTCTATGAGAAATCAACAAGACTGGTCTGATATATTTCAAAATTATCCAAAATTTAAGAAGTTCAGTGAAACATAAGAAAGTTAAAATTACAGCATAATATCAAAAAAAATTCAGCCCCATCGAAATTTTATGATTAGCTTTTTATGATTTTATAAATAAAAAAAATATAAATAATACCAATAAAATTTCACATAATATTCAAATAAATTTTATTATTTTACAAACTTTATCCGAAATGCAAGATAGAATATTAATGCAGGTGCAAATATAGTATAATATTTTACGTTGTAAAAAAACATTTTTGGTGATTAGAATAAGTTTTAAAAAAAGCTATAGATTAAAAAAATATGTAAAAACTAAAACTTTTTGAGAATTATAATTTATTCAATTACACAGAAGAAGATATTATAAACGGAAAGATATGCTTTTTTTGGATTATTGCGGAAATATTTGATTGGAAATATTTATATCATCAGTGCTTCCCATTTGAATAAATTTCTGTTCCCCATAGACTAAATAATTAAATATAATAAAAGATGTTATAATTAAATTAAAAATATATATATTTATAACTTATTTTCGGGGTCATGGGTCATGGGTCATATTTATATAATTATGTAAATGTTTTTAACAAAATAATTATTGGTGTTAAATAAATAAATACATTATTTATACATAATAGAGATATTAAAACATGTCAGAAATTTATTAATTTTAAAGTCATTGAAGTTATTTGATAATTTATTTTTTCCCTTTAAACGGTTTATTCTTTACAAATGAAATTTAGTCTGCGAAAAAAGTAGAGTAATAAAACGATTATAAAAAAATGTGAAAAGTTTATTTTTTGATAAACCTTGAATATTATTGATCTTATTTACAAAATTTTCTTTCTAAAATAATCGATACCCAAGATAGATCTAGTATACTACTTTGGAGAGCTTATTTAGCCATTTTAATTTTTTTAATAGAGATATTATGAGTTTTGGGAATGGTGAATATATGTGACGATAATTGATGACAGATAGGATAAAAAACATTTTTCGATAATTTTTATCCCTAAATTTTTTTTCGGTATTTAACTTTTTTTTAAAAGTTAAAAAAAAAATCTTTTAGATTGACCTATCTATATTTTAGATATTTTCGTTTAAAATTAAAGGAATAAAAAAGAGTTTCGAACTTTAATAGAGAGGCGTTCTTTTTGAAATATTTTAAACCATATCGAGGATTTTATTTTTTGATCTTTGTTATCAGCGAGAAAAACTTGATTCACGAAGTCACAAGATATTGAGATAAAAAACATAATCTAAGGAATAGATAAGGTATATAATTTTTTTTTTTATATATATAATTCCAACCCAGGAAACTAGAAGTAATTTTTTTTAATTCATTATGGCAAATAAGCATTGAATTAGAAACAAATCAAAAAATTATTCGGCTTTTATCTGTAATATTAGCCGATAAATCTTAACTAAATGACTAAGGCGGTCGATTTTGTCTCTAAATAGCTAAAATTTGATTCTGTTTAGTCTACTAGATCTTATTTTAGTCGATAAAAAATTTATAAACAAAATTTATATGCTATAAATGTGGTTAGGAAATAAGCGCATGGCAATTCCCCAAAGATTCTGTTGATTTCTGGAAAAATCTCGCAATTAATTTAAACATCTGCCAAATCTGAAATCACTATATTAATAATCTGGGAATATGGGATAATCATCCGACAATACCCTCATTTTATATTTGACTTTAAAGCCGACCAATTGATATGGGGTAAGACTAATGTTTAACAAATTTCTCAACAAATACACTTATTGGTGATTAAAAAATGAAAATAAAATCATAATGTAATAAATTTTCGAAAAAAAGTTGATGTATTTATGATAATAGATCAATGCTTTACTTGCAATATATTTACTTTTACTTTTCATTATTTACTTTAAAACTCATAAATCAACGAGAGTCAGTTCTTTGGAAAGTCTCATGAACCTTTATGAAAAGAACTATTTATAATCTCAGTTATCGTAAATCTAGATTTCATATCGCGTAAACTTTGTTTTTGTATTTTTTTCCAATTACTAAATTCGATTTTATCTTCGAGGCGAAGTTCAGCTTCTGGAACAATCATCATTATCTTGAATACTGTTATACCACAATATCCGAAAAAAAAAACCAAATAGTCACACTTTTCGAAACACGGAAAGCGATATGAAAAACAGATAGTTATCTTTGCACTTCTAAATATAATTTTCTAATTTTTTTTTGCTTATGATAAATTTATTTTATAAGCTATAGCTTAAATAAAGAGTTTTAATAAGTCTTATTGTTTTTTAATTGAAACTGTTTTCAGTGTCTTTTATTGAATGATTGATATCTAATGAATTTAATAAAGGCTTAAAAAACAACAAAAATTTAATCTAATGATAATAATTTATCATACTTTGACGTTTATTTATCCGAAATTTGTTTTACTCCCTATAGAAAACATCCTATGAATAGAAATTTTCTTCTCGACAATACTGTTTGCAATTCTTAATTATACATTTTTAATAGTCTCGCTAAACATTTATAGAGATATAAATAGATAAAAAAAAGCCCTAAAATAAATTTTCCTGACCTCAATGTATATACTGGAGTAAAAAATGGAGCGGAGCGTATTCTGTTTAAATGCACTTTAATTTTTTTCAAAACATACGCGCTGTTTAAAGACATAAAAATTAAACATAGACTAAAAATTAATCAAAAAAACAAATTTGGAAAATGGAATGAGAGAATAAATTAATATTCTTGTATCAGATTGTTTCTTAAATTGTCAGATTTATGATGAAAAGAAGCCAAAATTATCAGGCTAGCTAATGAATTGTCGGGGTTTTCCAGAAATGAAAATTATTTTGGCAAATCATCAGATTTTTCTATTTAACCCTCAAAACGACTTTAGATCATTATCGAAATTTTTATAAATAAATTCAAGTTTATCGAATGATCTACACGGTAAAAAGAATTCGTCTTGTAAAAAATCTCTCATATATTAAATTAAATTTTTTCGGAACTAGTGAGAGTAAGTGCTGGGTAATTTTTTACTTTAAAAACGGTTGATATACTACATTTAATAACAACATTGAACTATATTGATTTTTATAAATAAATTTGAACAAATATTTTAAATTTTATCATTTTTTTTACTTAATATTGAAAGCTACAGTCAAAAAAATACAAAATGAAAAAGTTTAATTTTTTTTAAATTTTACAATTAATAGTGATCTAGATTTTAAATAAATTTTAATATTATTCCTTGTATAGATTGATATTATTTTAATCAAGAATTAACATCTACTCAACAACATTATCTTTATTCTGTCTTGACGTAAAACTTTATTAATCCAAATATTTAACTAATTAAAACTGAAATTTTTTAGCTTGCTGATAGATAATTAAATATTTTGCTACAACATCGATATAAATTTTCATAAAATGGAAGCAAAATTGCACAATTTGATACAGTTAAACCCTTTATTTATATAATTGGCAAAAATTAATTTTGTTTTTTCATGATTTTAAATAAGAATAATCCATTGTTTCTTAAAGGAAATAAAAGGATTCAAATCATATGAGATTCAATAAAAGTAAAAACAAAAATATATACTGTTTCGAAACTGAAAAGCAAAATAATCAAAGTTGTAAATTAAAATGATAATTATCTTTCTTTTTTTATTTAAATATCCTGTTTTGCAACCAGAATTTGATTATTTATTAATTTAGTATTCTGTTATAATTTTTGTATTAAAAAGCTCCCCTAAGAGTGAAATACCTTGTCGTGGTTTAGGGGCTCAATAGTGCACTTTTCGAAGTACACTAGACTAAAATTTCACGCAGCGTTGTACTATTTTTGGTTGGAAGTAGTGGAGACAGCGCACAGCGTTGCACTATTCTTGGTTGAGAGTAGTGGAGATAGCGCACAGCGATTCGGAGGACAGCGATTCCAGAGGAGGACCATCTAGAAACAGGAGGAACTGATCGTTTAGCACAGCTGAGACATAGTCTAGTGCACAAGTCCAGCGTTCGACAGTCAGACGGATCTCAGCGTCTAACAGATATTTGTAGGAGAGCCATGTCGATCAAACCCACGTTTGGGTAGGAGCCTAATTTTATTAATCCTGTTAGAAGTAGGCTCTGACTAGGAGTTCAATAGCTTCAATGAACTGTTGTTCATTGACAAAGAGCTTAATTCAT
>LSSL01003702.1:0-13318 GCA_001953115.1 Smittium mucronatum | reverse complement strand
AATTTGAGATAATTTTCTAGTAAAAATAAGATACAATAATATTTATATGTCCAAAAATTATCATTATTTACACTTTATATATTATTGGATGTTTTTTCTTCTAAAAGTTTGCAAATTTTCTGGTTTTTCTGTTAAAGCTTCTATTTTTTTGGTCTTAAATTAAATTTATTGAATTTTTATTTTTCTTGCTTTTTAACTAAAAATTAGAATAAAATAAAAAAATAAATAATTACTGGCTTTATAATTTATTTATTTTCATAAAAAAAATATATTTCTAATCATAATTCGTTTTATAGAGTAGAGAATGTATTTATTCACAATTTTTTTGGAATAATAAGATTTATTTCTCAAGATAAATAAAAAAATAAACTTTTTTAATATTTATTTTGACTTATTAGAAACTATAAAAAAAAAAATTCCAATATTTAACATCATTTTTATTATATTCAAATGTACTGCCACATAAAAAAAATTACTTAGAAAATATTGATTTAATTTTCTAATAATTTTTCTCTATATAAACCCAATAAATCAATATTTTTTAATAGACCTTTTCACCGCTATATTAAACAAATACTATAATATTTTTATTTAAAAACTGGTGTAGCTCAATAAATATGCATGGATAGCTTATTTCGATCTTATTTTTTTATCAGGACATTATGACCAATTCTTACACAAAAATCAATAATATTAGTAAAAAAATAAATTTTATGATCTAAAAACCATCACTTAAAGCCAAAAATTATCATCATATAAATAATATATTTCCAAAAATGATAAATTTGGATAAAATTGAGAAAATTCTAAAAAAAGGATCAAAAAATAACAATTTAATTCGGGAAAACCATATTGAGAAGCTATTGTCTTTAAAACAATTAAAAGTTACTGAAAACTTTATCATCATTTTTTTTTAAATTCAACCTTATATTATTAGAAAACATCTGTATTAACTATTTCGAATTTTCTCACAAAAATAATACTCAATTTAATTTTTATTTACAAAATAACATCGGAAAAAAATAAATATCTAAGAATGTTTTTAAACAAATAGTATTGTTATAATAATTTCAAATTTTGGTATTTTATTTGGATATTTTAGAAAAATATAGAGAAAAGTTGTACATATCCGAATTTTATTCATAATAAGCGACTTCTAGCTAATTTAACTAAAATTCCAAATATAATTATGATAAATAAAAGTAAAGAAGTTTTAATTAAAGAAATAAAAAAAAAAGAATATAAAAAATAGTAAATAGCCATTCTTTTATAAAAACAAAATAAAACTGTAAAAATTAAAAACCCCCTATCAAGGCAACAAATATTGAATTTTGATATCATAAAAAAAAGCTCATTGGGCCTTTAAAAACTGAATGGGAAATTTTCTATAAGAAAATCGGTGTATTTATATTCAAAGAATATATTCTATTTAACTGCATTTCAACTGCCAAAAAATTCATTCAAATTTTAGAGAAACAGAAAATTAATATTACTCTTTAAATACAAAACATATAAGGCTATTACTCAACTATTAGCAGAAATGTGCGATATAAATATATATGAAAAAATTGTGATAAAAATTAAGCAGTAAAAACGATCAAAATTTTATTATAGAGAAATTTGTTTATATTACTCGCCGTATTTAATGGATTTTAAAAAGGCATATTAGAAATTTTATAAATTTAAAGGGTATTTCTTTCAAGCCTTTATAAAAATGTAAACTTTTTATGGGAGAAGTATTTTAATTAATATTTTTAAAAGTATAAAGGGCCAAAATAATTAATCTTCTATACGTAATTTACAGGATCCCATTTTCAGACGATTATTTCAAGATTTTATCAATAAATCTGCCTCCTTTGAGCAAAAAATACGATGGGTAATTTAAAAGGAGTAAGACCTTTTTTTTTTTCTTGACCATAAATGTTTTAAATTTTATGAAATAATATTAAGCACATTCTAAAATAAAAAAATTGTTTTTATATATTATAAAATACAAGACAATTAATCAGTATAAAATTCAAGAAACAGATAATAAAAATCTTGAGCCATTCGGAATTTTTTTAAAAATGGTTAATTTTAATTATTATTATTTTTGATATTATGCACTTGGGTATTTAAGTTCTTAATTAAAATTTTCCAAAAAGTGTTTTTAGAAAACTAAAAGTATAAAAAAATCCCTAACTTCTTTTCTGATAAAGATTAAAAAATTATTTTTAAAATACAAAAGCTCAATAAGACTCGACTGTATTTTTTTTTACAGAAAATTGTTTTTTTCAAAATGTTTCTATCACTGTTTTTTGAAATTTTTAGCTACCCATCCCCTCCCCCTTCTATAATAATTTTTTTTATGAATACTTTAATTCAATAAATACAATTAATTATTTTTCTTTTTTATTAATTATTTGCTGAAAATTAAAAAAAAAGAGTTAATTGTTAAATTTAGATGATTTCTTTTTTTCTTTTTGTTTTTATTTAAAACATTTTTAATTGCTATTTTTATTTAAAGCATCGGAATACAATGTTTTTATTATTTATAATATTTAACTATGTGTATATAAAACCAAATTGATAATTTAAAATAAAAGTTTTATATTAATTTTTTATAATATGAATAAAATAAAATACTTTTTTTCATATTTATAAATAATATCAAGTCGCAAATATTATTGATGGATACAAAATTTTCCAAATATCTAATATGAAAAATATATGTTTAATTTCTTTTATTAGGCTAAAAATGATATTTATCCCACTTCTGGAATCAATTTAAGTAAATCTCTTTGCATTTTTAAATTTTTAGATAAAAAATGGATAATTTCTACTCAATATGTGCGCTTTTATTGGGAATTAAATAAATTACTTAGATAAAGATTATCCTAAAACAGGTTATTTTATTTTATTTTATTATTTAGTCTGGTTTTATTTTTTAATTAAACCAATTAAAACCCTGTATTGATTTTATTTGATATTACGTTTCCACTATTAAAATGGATTAACCTTTTAGTTACTATGTGGAAATTTTGTAAATAAATAATATATTTATAAAAAAATATTGGTTTAAATAAAAGACTGGCGCATTAAGAAAACCCATTCAAATCTTTGAATTAAATTTTCGCATGTTAGTATTTAAATTATTATTATTTTCGCTAAAAATTACACTCATTATAATGAAATAAAATGCCTGAAGTTTCATCACACTTATATTCTCATGAGGTATGTTTTCCTCAAAATTTATAACTTTATGATTCTGTGGCATAAATTTTTGCTTCACAATAATTTATTTCTATTAATATCATTGCTTCCAAAATTCTTGAGTCTAATTTAACAATAATGCATGTTACGCCATGGTTTATTTTCTCTTAAAACATTTCACAAAACCTGTATTACGTTTAATGAACTATATACGTGAAATAGAACATTAAGTGTGTATTATAGTTAGTGAAACCAAATACGCATTTTTCCATTTTATCACTTAAGAATCTTAAAAGAATATGCTAAATATTAAAAAAAAAAAGTTGGTAAAAGAATTTTATTTTTGTAAAAAAAATATATAAGAACATTGGACTGATTTTTAAGTTCCAAAATTAGTGGACTTCTGGGGAAATTTTAATCAGGTAATTATTTTTGAATTGTTCTACCATCAAAATTAAATATTTCTCTGGGGTCGAGTTATAGAAATATGCAAGATCCACTACGTGTATGAATATTTTTTTGGCCTAAAAAATTTGATAGATATAAATTTAAGAACCAAAAAAAATGATATGTAAAAATCATTAATAAAATCATTACATCACATAATACAGCCATTCAGGGTCAATGGTAGACACATTAATCATAAAAAGTTTCGACGTTTCTATGGCTATGATAGATGATTTTCCCAAAAATATAAAATAATATAAGGTTTCAATTATGGGATCGAATAAAGAATGAGAGGGATCTTTTGAATGATTTTATAAATTCTTAGATTTACCTGAAGAATAAAGAACATATTTGGGGGTCAGTTTAAATAGACATGAGCTTGGGTGAATATACATAATCTAAAAGGGGGGGGGGGGTAGATATTTGTAAATTACATTGGGAATGAGTTTAAAACAGAACCGCTAACCTGATTTGTATTAACGTTTCGATAGGATAATCCATCATTTTCAAGCTCACAAATATTATCATAAAACCCACGAATTAAACACTTTCTAATTAATAAGGACTTTGCATTAAGGATTAAACTATTAGTCCTGCTTAAAGCCTTTACTGATTGGCCCATCTCTGAGTTTGAAAATTTATTGTTTTTGGCTTGTAGGAAGCGGTATAGTTTTGAAAACACATTAAACGATTTTTTTAAGGTAGCATAATCCAGACAGTGCTTGAAGCACCAATGAATTAAGGAATTTTCGGTAGATGAATAAGTAGTTTTCATCTCAAAATAAGCCAAAAACACATTTAATAAGCCTAGGTGATCACTTTCCTGAGATGTAAATCTTAATTTTTGGCGATTAAATTCATTTTCAGATTTATTTGAACTAAAGGCTGAGCCGGCAGATTGCATAGCTGCTATTATTACTATTTCTAGACTGATGTCAACTCGCGTGTCGTTATGTGTAGAGGAGTTCTTAGAAAAATCTATAGGTAAAAATTTTGAAGGATAATTATAGCTATTGCTTGTTTCAAGTGAGGCCAGTATGCATATTCCTAAGGTTGGGTCAATATTCATAAAAACCAGAGATTTTATCGTTTTGTATTCTTCTGGTGATAGTTTTTTATCTTTGTTTCCGAGATCAATTATCTCCATTTCGACAAGCGTTTCTATTGCGCTTAACAGGCCATTCTTGGAAGGCCCAGGAGGTATGACGTCAAAATTTGCAGAACTAGCGTTGTTTCCGGTTAACAGAAGAACTAGGAGAAATAGCTTAGACAATTGAGAACCACCAATTCTTTCTAATTCCGGGATATCAAACTGAGACATCTCCTTTTTGTAAACTATCGAAGGATACAGACGATAACATTTCCCATTTAAATCGGGATTAAACGAATTTCCAGCAAGAGATGATCGATAGTCAGCTAAAGATTTTGAAATGGGAAATGATTGTACCACATCAACCCTTTTTTTGTAATCAAAGATTTTATCCTAATAAAATATGTATGCAAATAAGTTAAAAGTACAAAATTATTTTTTCCAAGTCAAGAAATCTTCACCTTTGTTATTCCGGGATCAATTACAAATCTAACACCTTTAAGATTTATACTTTCTGCGATTCTGGTAGAGATTATTACTCTGCGAGAATTATATCGTTCTGATTGGATTTCTTCCAACTCTTGCTCTGAAACACCAGAGTATAGCGGAGTAATTATCATTTCTAAATGGTTACCAATACTTAAAAAAATATTGTGTTATTAGATACAATAAATATAAAAAAAAGAGAATGATAATGACTTTTGATAATTTTTTTTATTGAACCCACCTTTTTAAATAATCAGATAAAAGATTGGACGCAGTTTCTATCTCCTTTATTCCGTTTAATAGAACCAAAATGTTCCCAACATCCTCATTCTGTTTCGGCATATTCATAAAATAATATAAATAAATAAATAGTAATTGGTTTAATGAATAAGAAAAAATAAAGTAGATACCTCATGGATTTTTTTGATGATTTTGACAGATTCTTTGATATAATCTGAGCATGGGGCATCCAAGTAAAGTGTATCGATTTTACCCTTTTTGCAGAATAATTCCAAAATTGAACTTGAGAACTTTGAACCTTCAGCTTTCAGAATAGATTCGTTTTTGTGATTATCAAAGTAATTTACGAATTCAGCGGCCGAATCAGCTCTTGAAATGCAAAGTATGAGTTTCAACTCTTGTCTTTTTCTTTGAATCCTATAAATTTCGTAATGAAAAGTTATTAATGATACAACAGAAATTGGCAAAATTGAAATCCCTCCGAGTAAATGTTAACTCTAATAGATATATGATACTTTTTTAGTATGGATAAGAGAATGTCGATTTCTGCTGTTCTTATATCTGGGTCATCGATGATCAAAACAGAAGTATCAACCAACAGAGGATCAGATAATATTTTCAGAGATAAAAAGTCCGGGGATACGTATTTTATTTTATTTTGAAATTGATTTTGTCCTTCTTCATACTCAGTTGAATATCCTATTATGCTGGAATTTGTTTCATTTAGTCTTTTACAGGCCATCATAGCTAATCTGATTACATTTGATTTTCTCGCCTATGTATTACAATAAAAATAAGAAATAGTTTTAAAAATAAAACAGCTTAGAAAATACCGGGACGTAGCAAATTGATTCTGAATCTCCGGACCAACCATTTTGATATAACAGATAGGGCAAATCTTTTGATGAAAGCAATAAGTTAGAAAGTAAAATTGAAAATATAATGATAAATTTATTTTAATACATGTCTCTATTTCAGAATTGTTATCCTTGATGATGATTATAGTGGGTGATTCCTCCAACGCGTACAGAATCCTACGGCCTGTTTTATATTTGTATAAGCTTAATCAAAAATATATTCCTGTGTCAGGTAAGAAACTTCTTACCATTTTTATATACAGCTGTATTGTTCATTATGATTGTTCTGGTTTGAAATAATTACCAGATATTTTGCTATTTTGATAGATCGCAATGATGCATCTATCTCAGTTTTGTTTAGTGCCGATTCAAAGATAATAATGTTATTGGACATAGCACACAAGAATGATAATAGCAATGGCCATAGGAATTTGAAGTAATGGCTATTTCTATCATCAAAGGGCGAATGGGGGGGTTTAGGATTGATATTTCAAACATACAATCTCACAGATTGATATTTGATGGACTTTCCTTCCCAAAAGGGTATTGACTCTTTCGTGACCAGTAAGCCTTTTTCTACCACACAATAGCAAACCCTAGTCATTTGGTAGGCTAAATTAAGCCATTTTTTGAAAATTTGATCCAATTAAAACTATTATTTTTTAGAATATAAATTTTTTACAAATAAATATATAGGAGATTCTTTTATAATTCAGACGCTTTACTATTAAATTTTTATTACCTTCCTTATTAAGAAATGTAGAAATTAACAAAAGTTTTAGTTATTTTGGTGAATAAATCAATTAGAAAAAATCAGGCTAATTCAATTTGTAATGGAGCGTTAGCCTAATTATTGATTTCTAAGACCAATAAATTTATTGGCTAGAAAGAATAATAATTCGACCAAGAAACTTAATTAATTATTTGACCAATGACTCGTAAAAAAAAGTCTGGTCTTCGAAAGACTCTCCCATATATGCAAATGTGCTAAAGAGTAAAAGTTCAATTCCAATAAAAGATCAGCATTTCCATATTGACTAAAAATTCGCGGGTCTTATACTTTTCAAAGTTAATTAATTTTCATTCTCACCGAATATAAATTAAATAATAGGGATGAATACTTAAAATCTACGGGTTTATCATGTATAATTTTGCACTTATTAATGGGTCAGAAAAAAATTAAAACCGCGATAATATAATTTTTTATAGCCAATTATTACATTATATATGAAAAAATATAATTAATCTTTAATTTTATAGACTGTAGAAAAAAAATACAATTGCGATCACTATTATACAAAGATATGACTTCTATTGGTGATTTTTCGAAAAAGTAAATTTCTCAACCTACATAAAAAATCCTACAAAAAATTAATTTTATACATCTTTTCACGTCCAAGTTAAAAAAATATAAGTAATATTTAAAAGAATTTCCAATAGATTTAATAGAATGCCAAATGAATTTTAAAGAATTTCAGATAGATTTAAAATTTTGTAAGTTTGAATTAAAAAAAATGTAAATCCTTTTATAAAGATATACTACTGGAGAATTAAAATCTTCAATAAATAATTATGAGATCCTTATTTCTATTCTACATTTCATCCAAAGATGAATTTCCCAAAGGTTTTTGACCAATCAAATTTGACATTTCATCCAAAAACATTTGGCAAATGCTAACTATAAAAAAAAAATTATTCATACGACATCTTTATTATATTTAACAATTATGCATTGAGGACCCAGTAATTTGGGTTAGAAACACAATTATCTGTTTTATTTTGCTATAAAACCCGGATAAATAAACCTCTACGCTCTATTAGAATGTTTTTAGCGGCATTGGATGCGTTTTTAAGGGGGGGTTTTCTTCATATAGTCGTAATTTTATTTACAATTCGTAGTATTCGAAATTTTTGGTTTTTAATATGAATTCTTTTTATTTCAAAGTGGCTTATAGAAGACAAAGAATAGTCTTTACGATTTTCATTAATGATACTACCATTTTTTGAAATGTAAATTGATTTAAAGAATTGGTTCAAATGTCGCGGCACCCTTTAAAACAACTAGAAAAAAATGTTAAGCATTGAAATAAATGTTCCTGAGCTTGATATCCAGTCATAAAGTTTATTATTGTTCTCAATTTTTTCGAAAACTATGAGTTAATATCTTTACTGAATCATTCACAAAAAACCTGAAAATCTATAGCTCACGCAGCTTGTATAATTTTGATTTTATTGAATTTCTAAGGATAACTATTAATTTAAAAAAACATATCTATCTAATTTGATGAAAAAAATGATGCAGAAATTTACAGAATGGAAAGAATTGAGCTAACTCATTCAGTTTTATTAAATCGATGTTTTAATGGTCAAAATTTTGAGTTGGATTTACATTTTTTTAATCCAAATTTACAAAATTTTAAATATATTGGACATTTTTTTAAATCTTACTTATATTTTTTTAAATTTGACGTGAAACGGTGTAATTAGATAGCACAGAGTTTTTCATAACAACAGACTCTTTTTTTTCGTTCCAATAGACTCTTTTTTTAGATTTGAGGGGTTATTTTTTTGATGAAAATATGAAAAACGTTATTATTGGGCTGAATAATTATTTATACCGATCAAAAAGTAAAAAACTAATAATAATTCTAAGAACAATTAATTTTTAACCAAAATTTACATATATTAATATTAATACATGAAGGTGGATTATTGGTTATAAGAGTGACCCCACATGCCCAGAAAAAAAGGTCTATTGAAACGAAAACCCCTGAAATATTCTTTGTAATAGATTATTTAGAGTATTTATTTAGATTTTATAAAAGTCAAAAAAATTTTATATGAAGTATTTTATAATATTAGATTTTCCTTTGATAATCTTTAAATAATTTTATCACTAAAATTTAATAATAAATCAAAAATTTAAATAGATTTCAAATTTTCATATTCAGATATTTTAAATGAATTAATTTTGTTTAGATTATTGAATTTAATTTTCACATTTTAAACACTGCTATAATTTATTTTATATATCAGTATATTTTTTACTTAATCACGTATATTATAAAGATTGAATTTTTCATTTATTCATCAAATTTTTTAATTTTTATGACCAGAACTTAGATAATATGGAAAGCTCTTTCGTTGAGACTTATCAAATTTAACCCAGGAATTGGAAACATAGAAATTTTTTTCCAAGCTTCATTTACAATCTTACAATGGTTCTGATATAGCAAATGAGTTGAATTTGGTTATCGGATAAAAAAATAACTCATAGAAATGTTGGATTAAAGATTTTAAAATATCCAGATACCATACTATTTTCAAAAAAATTGGATAGATCATAGCATATTTTAAATTTAACCAATATCATATCTTATATTAATTTTTTTTTTAAAAAAAAAAAGATGATTTAATTGGTAAGATAGTGGATAATTATGATTGATACCGTGGGATTGTATTTCATAAATACATAACCCAAAATAAATTTACCTTTAGCGAATTTAAATTATTTGTTTCAATTGATTTGAAAATGGGTGCGAAAAATGTTTCATAATTTAGGGATCAACAATGTACTGATAAAAATTACATAGCTAATTTTTAATTAATCTAGTTTTATAAAACATATTTTCTCATAATCTCTCCAAATTTCATTTTAATGAATGTTCCAATTTTGAAAAAAAATATGGAAAGGATGAAAGGTATTTAAAATAAGCATTTTTTTTAAAATAACCAAAAAAAAAATCTGAAAATCTTTATCCTGAGTCAAAATATAGAGTATCAATTAATTTATGGTCAAATTTAAATTGATATCTTCATTTAGGCATTATATTTCTAATATTTAGATAACAATATTATTCAAAATTTGGTTTCTGGCAGAAGAAACTGTGTATTTCTGGAGACTTTGGGGTAATCAGGGAAAAAAACGGAATTTCTGACAAAAAAATTGGATTTAAGGCTGTAAAAATTCTGATTTCAAGTATTAAAACTATGAATAATATGCTGTTTTTTACTTATTTTTCTCTTAAATCTAATTTAATTAAAATATTATGATATATATATCCATTTGTTATAAAATTTTCAAAAATACATCTGCTCCAAAAATTTTCTTCCAATAAATCTATAGGAAAAAATAGGTGGTATTGGAATGAATAGTATGAAGGAATTTCATTAATAATGGTTATAGACTGCGATTCAGTCTTTATGTTTTAAGATATTCATTATCCTAGAGTAAAGGTTGTAGGGAAAATAAATTAACGTTATTTATCTACTTAAAAGGTTCTTCTTCTAAAATAAATTTCTTGATATAATAGAAAACTGAAATTTTTGGGAGAATTGGGTTAAATAAATGCTAGAAAATTGAAGAAAAGGATTAAGACTTTGTACTAGGATATTTTCTTTAAATTTTTAGATGTATTTTTTGTAAATTAATTTTTGATATACCAAAAAAAATGCAGTATTGCTATTTAAAAGATAAAATGTGGGAGAAAATTCAAATTAAAAAAATTAGGCTTAATACAGCCAATTATATGTTTCCATATGCAAAGTCAGTGTAACAGAAAAATACGAGAGTGTGAAGAAAAAGGTAAATTGAAGCATTTTTTTGTCTTAAAAAATCAAGTTTAAAAACCAGATACACATGTTAAAGGACAAAAAAGATATATATTTTTATGAGTTTTAATTACCAATTAATTAATAACTATGTATGAGTGCGAAATATTATAGGTGTATTTATTTATAAATAAAAAAAAGAAAATATTTTAATATCCATCACACTAAAAAAAAAAAATTCAAAACATTTTTATTTTTATTTTTTCTATAAAAAATAATTTTATAGAACTTTATTAGATATTGAATTATACATAAAAATTTATAATAAAAAGCTAAAAAAAGATAATTAAAAAAAAACACATAAAAATGCCACAAAAAAATTTTCGAAATCAGAATTATTTTATACTTAAAAAATATAAAAGAAAAAAAGATGAAATAAAATCTTTAAAAAATTTAATAGAAGTTCGACTTGAGGAGATTTTTAGTTTTATTTTTAAAATAAATTCAATTCGAGTCGTGGATTAAATTCAAATAAATTCAAGTATAGTCAACTTTCGTCTTCAATTCATTTTAAATAAAGCCAATACAAATATTTAAATAATCCAAGACAAGCATATAGGTCCAAATCATGGATATACGTGTCAAATTAAGTTTTTTAATAAAAAAATTAAACCAAATAAATCAAATCGAATTAAATATAATTAAGTTAATTCATTTTTTCAAGTCATTAGATTCAAGCCGATAAAGTAAATTTGATAAATCTTTGTTCTTTTAATTTGCTATTTATTGAATTTTATAGACCATAGGCTTATTTTAAAGGGAAAATAAAATCAATAAAACTTCTAATGTGTTCCGATATATTATAATAACTGTCTTTTTTAGGTTTCTATGCCTCATCCTTAGATATTTTATTTTATTTTAACTCTATATTTATTAATTTTCCATCATCTATTGATATTTTTAAAAAAATTTTATTATATAATTTTATCAAATGGTGTTTATATAATTATTTTTTCTTATAAAATGATTTTAAAAAAAATTTTTTCTTCTAAAATTCAAAATTGTATTCCCTATTATATTGGGATTAGTATATTAATATTTAATGCATCAAATTTTAAATTATTTTTTTGAATTATCTTATTAATTTTTTAATATTCCATCACATTTTAGCATTATATAATTTATTTTTTGTTTGATCTTTTATATTAGTTATTTTGACGGTTCATAAAGTTTAAGTGTTCTAAATATCTCACCTTGATATTATTGTAGATTGATTTTTTGGTTATTTATTTTATAAAGGTTTAAATATTTTGGATTGTATTTTAACTGTACTAATTTTAATATTTCTAAATTCTTAAATTAATAAAAATTGGGGATGAATATTGGATGAATATTTGAATTTAAAACCTTTTCTGACCCTAAATTTATTTAAAACGAAAGTAAATAAGATATTTTAAAAGCCAATATTTAATGATAATTAGATGAATATTATTAAATTTTTTGGTTTATACTGGTTATTTTTTCTTTACTTATTTATTCAAAAAAAAGATTAAGTGAAATACTTAAAAGAATTAGCAAAATAATATAATTCTAAAGTGAAGAAAACTTATTAAAACCAAATTCCAATTAATTTATACCAAAGATTACATATCTAAACCACAATGGGAATTTTTCTTACTCTAAAATCCTTATTAATATTCATTTCATACACATTTTTGAAGTAATAGCCAATCAATGTACTTGCCAATATAAACTCCAAATATTTCGCATAATAAAAAACAAACACATTTACCTTTTTTCATAGATTTATTTTAGCATATCAGATATTATTCATGGTTAATAACACATATAAATTAATAAGAAGTTATTTTCCATTATTCATATTAAATTATTTTTTTACATACTGAATATTTCGAATTAAAATAACCACACATCACATTATGCTGATCTTAGAGGAGAAAATTTAAACCTGCTTTTAGAAGAAAATATAATCCCCTTAATTTTTTAAGCATCATAAAATTAACAGTACAAAAATAATTGATTTTTTGGCACAGCTAAATTGAAATTAGAACAGGACCGGGAATTTTGAAAATGAAATAAGAGATAGATAAATACAAAAAGCATAAATATGTCCACACTTCCCCACTTTTTTATTCATTTAAAATTTTCTTGAAGATATTTGAACTCTTGTAAACTTCAAATATAAAAATTAATATCATATATATTCCTCATACAATTGTTGTACATAGAAAGTACTAATATAATTAAATCGGTTTAAGGATTCAGAAAATAACTTTACTTATCGTAATAATGATTTAAAAAATTCTAAATCATATGAAATACAAACTTAATTTTACAAATCGAATTCTCTGTTTATAATAAAGGAATATGTTTATTAATATGCTACCAACGCAATTCGGGCTTTTGAATGAAATAAAGGCTTTTTTTTGGCTAT
>LSSL01003701.1:0-14243 GCA_001953115.1 Smittium mucronatum | reverse complement strand
GCTGTGCTAAACGATCGGTTCCTTCTGTTTCTAGATGACCCTCCTCTGTAATCGCTGTCCTCCAAATCGCTGTGCGATGTCTCCACTATTCTCAACCAAGAATAGTAAAACGCTGAGTGAAATTTTGATCAAGTGTACTTCGAAAGGTACACTATTAAGCCCCTAAACCACGGAAAAGTATTTCACTCTTAGGGGGGGGGGGATTCTCTTTGCGAACAGTTGCTTTTCTACTAACTTTTTAATACTTTTCTAATTTGGAAATATAGCGTTAAGAACAAGGCAAATTATTGGTTAAAATGCAGCATAGAGTTTCAAAAAGAAAGCATCTATTAAGAAAATGTTAAAAAATTATTATAAGTACATTTTTTCCATTTATATTGGCTAGAAGTGATTAAAATTTTCTGTAGCCAATGGTTTACGTAAGAAAAAAAATTCTGGTCTTCAAAATAATCTTCCATATGGGAGATTCTTTTCAAGACCAGACTTTTTTTTACTATTTAAACCATTGGCTACAACAAAATTATATCATTTTCAAACCAATATAAATGGAAAAATACTTTCTCTAATAACTTTTCGAAATTTTACCAATAGGTGATTTCTTTTTGTAATTTTATATTCCTGATTAACCAATAACTTTGTACTTTTCTTAACTCTGTATTTCCAAATTAGGAAGGCAGTGAAGATTTAGTAGGAAAGTGTCCGCCCTCAAAGATAATCTCCCATATATATAGAAAAAAAAATATAAGCCCATTAAGATTTCTTTATTCAAAATGAAGACAGAAAACAATCCCAAAAAAGAAAAATCGCGTGTTTAAATGAAAATAAGTTATTCCAGGGTTTTCATTATGAGAACACAATAATACTTTAGTCGATTAAAGAAGAATATGTATTATTTTACTGATTAAAATATAGTTATTTGTTACCTAATTTTTGACATAAATCGAAATAAACTAGCATAATGTTTAAAAAAAGTTAATCTTACCAATTAAGACTATTTCCCTTATCTACGCAAAAAAAGAAATATAAAATATAAAATGAGCCAGGGTACTTTCTATTCCAACTTTACAACCTTTATAAGATATTTTTGGTCGCAGTTGGAGGGAAATAATTTTATTTTAAATCCATAAAATAATATATAATCTTCTTTAATCTACTAAAATATTATTGTAATTCATTATGTAAAATGCAATAATATATTTTCAGAGTTTACATCAATTAAAACCAGCTTTTTGAGGCTACTTCATGACATTCTATAAACCTTAAGTGGGCTTCAAATATTTTTCTAGATGATTAAAATCCTTGTGAAATTACATCTTCATATTATGCCCCTGCATTGGCAGATAGTGTAGATCCAAACGCTCTAAATTTAGTACTATTTTTGAAACGAACCAATCGTATTATTTTCATCAATGGGTTTATGGCACACATATCCTGTGTGTTCTTATTTTCTCTCTCAGATAATACAGGGTTTTAACATAGAACTTTATTTTTATACTTGGACCAATCGGGTGTTCTTCGTATCACTGTAAATCTGATATCCCTCTTTTATATTTCAAATAAGTAGTAATTAGGCATATTAGCTCAAGCTGTGAAGGTGAATATGGCACAAATTAATAATATTAGCTCCCGATCTTTGTTCCTTCAGTATTGATACTGCAAATCTGACAAATGTTCGTTTAATTGAGTCCTAATATCTTCAAACCATTTGATATCTGAAGGGAGCATAAAACAGCAAATATCCATTAAACATTATTAATTTTAGATTACGTATAATAGAAATAACAGAATTATGTGCCCATGATTCGATATTTTCTATCATTTGGGATATTTTGTATGAAGAAGAATAGTAATATTACATATTGAACCTATTTGTTTCTCGGAAGTATTTTTTAAAAATATCATCATCCAGAACCCCCTTAGGACCACTGACCATGCTCAAGATTGATATTATGTAGTTAAATATAGATTATTGCTTCCAGTTATTTTTAATTCTCTCTGCTTCTGAAAAGTTAACTATATCAATGGCTGCAATACTGATATCTGGGTGGTATTTTCTGATCTCCATTTTATAGTTTTTTTCTGGCAGAAACTGTAATTTTAGCTTTTATTTGAGATAAAAGATCAATCTAGCATCAAAACTGTAACTGAATATACCAATCCTAGTTCCTTGAGCTTGCTCAGTTTATTTCCCATGCTGTCAAAAACTATTCCTAGTTTTTCTGCATAGCCGATTTTTCGCTTTACAGATCGGATATGACTTCACTTGAGGGTATTTTTATTTTTTTCTGTAGAATATTCGTAATTAGGTGTGGGAATCATGTTCTAGTATTTCACCTATGTATCAATGGGGTAATCTTTGTCTTCTCTTGACGGAACTTTTGAACGATTTTCTGCATTAAATTTCATGGCGCATTGTAGTATGGCAGCTTCCATATTTTCTGTGCATGTTGAAGGAGTTCGTCATATTTGACCCTGGAGTCGGTTTCCAAGAAAATTGTTTGTTTGGCTGAGAGTTGCTGTGATTGCGAACATATCCACATCACGGGGACCGAATTTTTTGTCAATAATTTTGAATCTTTTCCTTGAAATAGACTTCTCCTTCTGTGCTGTTAGCCTCGACGGAAATTCAGCAGGATTTAGTATCGACTGTACACAATTCAGTTGAGGTCTCTTATCGGTTGATATGCAATTTTTCCATAGATCCTCTGATACCTTCAACGGTTTTTGGAACCGAGTTTTGCCCTGCTTCCGTAAATGTGCTATTGAGGTCTTGTTGCCGGAATGTACTAACAAACTCCGGCATTGTTTACGAGGTATAAATAATGAATAAATAATTTCTAGCAGTTCTTTTAAATTTATTGCTAAACTGTGCTGTTTTTAGTTCCAAGAGCCCAATTATTACCTGTCTCCTACTACTATTTCTCAGTTTAAATTGATTTCATAGGTATAAACTATTATCTAAAAATTCTCTGGAAGGAATTACCAGCTATTCCACTTTTGCAGGACACCTTCCCAACATATCAATTTTTCTACAACTAGTTTCATCGGTTCTACTATTGCGCTACGACTTTTTTTTTTTCTAAAAAATAAAAAGATGAGTTTTTGAGCCCCAATAATCTTCTTTTCATCAATCTTACAGGAAAAAGGGTCAATGAAATATCCTGCGCTTTTCCCAACAAAGGAGCTATATTTTATACCGATGTTCTTCCCCTTTTTATAAAACGGAAATCTTCCCTCTTTAAATCGCTAGATTTTTCCTTCGGTAGTTTCAAGCTCATATGGCGCGTGTTTATTTTATCCCAAGATTTAATATTGACTGTGCTGGATCCAGGTTGATTTTTTATGAATTGATCAGGAATCCCAGTTTCGACAACCTCTTTAGCATCAACTCTGTAATTTTGATTGATAACTCTCTTGAAGATGCTAATACAATTAGATAATACAAATATGCACTTACGCGAATTTCTCTCCTCATTGTATATTTCAAATCTGATCGAAGCACTTGTTTGAAGATTATGGGGCTCAGAGATATTCCGAACGAATGGACTCTAAATTGATAATTCCTTGATCCCCAGCTGAATCTTAAGAGTTTTTTGGATTATTTTACTATAATATAGTGCAGAAAAGCATCTGGTGGGTCTGTAACTGTTATCCAATCCTCCCTTCTGATCATTTTGTACAAATTGTTTAAAATTTTCATTTTGAAATGGGTTTGTGGTAATAATTGGTTTAAGAACTTCAATTCGAGAACTGGTCTTGTGTCTCCCGATTTTTTGGGGATTGAAAAATTGAGAGGAAAACGCTTGTTTTTTATTCAAAATTTCTTTTATTTCTTTTATCAATTGCAGTTTCACTATTTATCTCTCGATATATCTGTATTTTCTCGATCTAATCGAGGGTGCATGGATTTTAATCTTTTCCTTAACGCAGTTGGATTTTTGGGTAAATAGAGTTTTCTCGAAGCCCTCTTCTATAACTGAACTTAACTAAAGGTCTTCTATGATCCTCTCCCACTCCTTGCGACGAGGTCCAATTTCCCATCTACACTGTTTTCTTCCAGTGCCTTGACTGTACCAAATGGTGTTGGAGAGAACTGATAATATAAACGCTCTTGTTAGAATGGCCTTCGGACCTTTTTTTGACCTGCTGGTATTTCTGTCTCTGTACTTGTTGGATCTGGTAACTGGAAAAAGGTCTTTTTCATCATATTTTGTTATTACTCTTCCTACTCTGGGTTTTTGTAGAAGAAACGCCTTAAAAAGTACCTGTGATGCTTTAATATGTTTGCTAAATTTCTTTGATTGAAATAAAGATTATGCACTGGTTGATAACAGCTGAGGAGCTTTTCCGGGTATTTTTAAAGCATTTTAAACTCCAATTATTCTGATCTGAGTAGCCTAAGACGCAAGATCTGGCAAAAGGGTACATATTAGCTCTTTGAAATTTGTCTCAGGTGCTGTATTGATGTTTCCTAGACACTGGTTTATTTTGTGCACGAATTAATCGATTGGAAGAGTGCTTTCTGAAATTTGGTATTGGATATCATATAATCTTGCGTTGTTTTTTTTAAAAAAAAATTGCCGTATATACTCATTCGGTTGAGAAAAGGGGTGGTCTTAAACCATTCCGTCATTTCGAGGATGTAGCTCAAGAATTTTCTGCTTTCTTAATCTGTAATCTGAGATCTAAAGAAGTCCTGAACAATCCCTGTTAGGGAATCTACAAGCTCTATTTACAGTTGTAAGTATTTTATGGGTGGTTTTTAAACAATAAAATTGTCACCATCAACGCCAACAGTATCTTTAGTGTTCTCCTGAATGAAAAATCTTTGGACTTCCGACAGTTAATAATAAACAAAATTTCTTTACCCATGCTGGGATAGATGTCGTATCTTTATCTTGGTACCCTCTTGTGACCTAATTTTAAGAAATAAACAAATATTCGGTATTTAACGAAATATATATGTAGTTACCTCTCGAAGAAAAAAATTTTAAAATTAAAACAACAAGTAGCTTGGTCCATTATATATCGCAAATTTCTTTTTTTGAAACAATATTGGAAAAAACATTAATTTGAAGAGTTAAATTTGTAAAATTATACAGCTATTTCATTTCATTTTATATTAAAAATACAGTAAAAAATAATCGTGTTCAACATAATGAGTTACAATAACAACATTTAAGAAATTTTTGAAAATTAAATATTTTTTGAAATCAGTGTCCGCCGTCAGTTAATTTTTTTAAAAATTATATAAAAAAAAAAAACTGGGAAGTGCAAAAAAAAATCAACATAATATAAAAAGGAAAATGATGGAGTCTTCAGACATTACTGAGTACTGCTAAGAGTATAGTGTATTGCCATATCGCATATAACAGACCTAATTTTGAATAAGAATCTTAGAAAGAATAAGAATGATTTCAAAAATGGATGAAGTACTTGAAATAACTGTTTTATAATATAAAAATATCGACCTATTCCCTTTAATAAAAATAAAAATAGAATTTAAATCCAATAAAGACAATGTAATACCAATCTCGATTGAAATAATGTAGAGGAAACGTACTATTGTTTTGGCAAAGAGCTCAGCCGGTATGCGATATGCAAAAAAATAACAATTGGGCATTAAGTATATCAATCCTAATACCTCAAAAATAATATATAAATATAAAAAAAAGAAACAGGGCCTCGAAATCAAAAAATTCTATAAGAAAATTTATTCAAAAAAAAATTTTTAAGAAGAAAAAGACGAAAAAAAAGTCTATATATGTAGCTAATAATAAACTTTATGATTTTGAGAATATATCAACCATATAGATTTTTGATGGTTCAATTAAAAAAAAACTTCGTAAATCTTTATCCAAGAATAACCTATCAATTATAACAAATATATTAAACTTTTCTAAAATTTAATTTTTAAAAATACCCCCTAACATGAAATTATCTAGTATAAGCAGGGGTTCAGGATCGGATGTTAAATAAAAATAGAGGATGTATACTTATTATAAACATGCTCTAAGAATAATATCTAAATTTTAGTATTAAAAAAATAGAATCTTTAGAATCATTCTCAAAAAGATTGAAAAAAAAATAATTAAACAAGATTAACTCAAAAAATAATAGTAAAAGACTTGAGCAAATCTCTAAAAAATTAGAAAATAATTTTGAAAGAGGTTAAGAGCTAATTAAGGTCGAATATTAGCGAAATTCAATAGGAAAAACGAAATCCAAAAAGATAAATTATTTAACGAAGTAGAAATGAATCTTATATAACTTTTTTCGGAAAATGAAAGAACATATTTTTTAAAAATTATAACTCTCAATCGGAAAAAATAGCCTGCAAAAAAAAAAAAAAAGCAGAATTTTTACATATTTAACCCTACTCTCTCCGGAAAGAAAAATTGCACTTTTAACCAAACGAGTCATTTTCACTGATTAAAAAAAATTGCTTATTTTAGTGATTTTACAATACAAGATTCTATTCGGTCGTTTATATCGAATCTAAATTTAGATTAAAAATATAAGAATAAAAGTAGTATTGAAGTTATTAGATTTAATTTGAATTGAAAAAATGATAAATAAAAATAAAATGTTATCTAAAACTTTTTCATTATCCCATCTAAGTGTTTAGAAATCTAGAAACAGCATAAAAAACTAATTATTATTATTAACTATAAGAATACCCCAGACTCCTATCAAACTCAATGCCGTAATAAATGATATTGAAATTGATAGATTGTAGAAGTTTTGAATACGTACATAGAAACCAAAGATGTTCTCAGTAATTTAGTATTATGTTATATGTGAATTGGTTTGACGGAAGAGTAACGAGATAATAGCTTCTTTAGGTTTTTAATTTTTCATAATTCAAGTTAAAGATATACATTTGGTAATAATGACGTCTAATGATCACCAATATTCAAGAATAATGGAAACGCGAATTCAAAAAAATAATTTAACAAAAACTAAACAAAAAAAAAATTCCTAAAGGAACCATAATGAAGATCCAATAAATGCTTTTGACTTTTTTTTAGGTGAAAAAATTATTAAAATTATAGTCAAAATTACCATCCATCAATGTAAACAAAAGGGGATCTAATTTAAAAAAATTGGATACAGTAGAATTTAAAGCTTACATCAGACTATTTCTAATGATGTGTTTTTTTAAAGACTCAAAATTGGATACATCTGAATATTGTTCAATTTTTACGGTCAACCAGTTTTTATATCAGCGATGGGAAAGAACAGATTTTATCGATTTTTTCGTAATATGATGTTTGAAGACAAAGAAAATACAATCTCAGGGTAGATAAGGATAAACTATCTCCTATAAGAGAGCTATGGGGAAGAATAAATTTTTATATTAGAGATTACTATTTTCCTGGCGAAAAAAATAACATTTGATGAACAATTGTTTATTTTCAGAGTTAAATGAAGCTTTAAACAATACATACTTAGCAAGCCGGAAAAATATAGAATTAAGTTATTTTAAGCATGTGATAGTAAGACTAGCTATCCCCTAAATGGGGCTCCATATTTTGGAAAAGAATATACAAAAAAATCTTTTTTACTTGGAAAAACTCTCTTGGATACATTGAAAAAACCATGTATTGATTTAAAAGATAAAAAAAAATTGAAAATTTTAATAAAATCTACGATCTGACAAAAAAATCATTGTCTAGTGGCTTGAAAATGGCCGGAACATAAAGGAAAAATCAAAAAAATTATAATAAAAGAGTCTATGCCATCTAAAATGAAGCATGGCGAATCCAGTTTATTTGGATTCAGGAATTATTTATCACCAATCTTATACATTCCGAAGCTTAATAGAGCTGCAATTCAGCTATCAAAAATAAAATTAGACAATAAAATTAATTCAGATTATAAAAAAAAAGCTCGAATAATAAATTATACTTTTATAACGGGGGTGTTGATACTTTAGATCAATTATTACACGGATATACAACTAGGAAAAGGGAAAATAGATGGCTAGTATCATTTTTCCAGAATTTTATCAACGTTTCTGGTAACTCTGCTTATTTTTTTGGGGAAACCTATACCCTATTTGAGAAATAAAACTAAGTACTTAAGAATTTTTTTTTTGGTGATACTGGCACTATCAATGATAAAGCCAAAAATAATCAGAAGGTCAAAGAGGGGGCAATATGAGGATCAAATTAGCTCCCAAAATCAAGTTGTAGATTCAAAGAATATTTTCTAGAGTGAATTTGAGAAAAAAGTCAAAATTAAGAAGTGCTTAAAATTCCCTTCAATAAATTCGAATATAAACTCTCAATCATGTTACATTTTGAAAAAAATATATACGGAAAACTTTCTTTCAAAAGAATTTTTTGAGAAGAGAGCAACCAAGATAATTCAATAATGATGAAAAAATATTTTAACCCTTTCAGGGGCCATCTTACATAAAATGGCATCTAAAACGGAGACTACAAACGTTCATAGAGCCAAAATTTGGTTCGGTTTCTTTTATTAAAAATTCAAACAAATCAAAAATTATTTGTCATTATAAATGATTGTGTAATGTATTTTGAGAATATATAGAATCAGCAACCAATTTAATATTTAAATCAAAAAATCCACTTCCTGCAGAAAAATTAGAATTTTTTGCTGTGTTATTGAGTCATAAATCTATAATTTTGACTAATATTATACGATAATAGGAGAAATATTAAGTGTTTAAATACCATTGGGTAAAACTAAATCGAAATCTAAACCAATAAAACAAAGTGAAATATAGAACTAAAGAAACTTTATGATCAAGACTGTGAAGTACACTTTAGCGATATCTTTATCATCCTTTCTTTCGCAAAGGTAATCTACCAGAATAAAGATTTTCATTTAATTTAAAAAATATTTTTCTTACAAAAATTATAATCCTTTCAACTAAAAAGATGGAACGAGAGACTGAAGCTCAAGCCGCATCAAATCAGGAGAAAACTAAGGTACAGCCTATAATTTTTAATCAACTGCTGAGACAAAAGGAACAAATAGCTTATTTAGAAGATCATTAATTTACAGCAAGGATCCCCGTCACCGATCTCATAGCCTATCCAGAACTAAATAATGCACTCCCACCGATTGAAAAAGACTTCTTCAGGTCCTTATTAGCCGAAGAAGAAAGCAAGATTGTATAGCAATATTGCCACAGGACAAGCTCTTTGAACTGAATCCCGCAGCCGCCGAACGATACAGTGTCGAGCACTTTAAAAATTACTGATTCTGCTCCCTATGCAGTACAATTAGTTTTGTATCAGAAAAAAAGGCCCATCGATTACTACTTCCATCGTATAATTCAGCAAACTCTGGGGAAAAATATTTCCGAAGATACTGATGATTTTTTTGCCAGCACTATGAGAGAATATCATAGATGAAATCGCGAAAACAGTAGCACAAACGAGATTAGATAACCTTCATATAGGATTGGATCCTCCAAGCATGCCTAATAAGCTCGTCGAGTCAGAAACAAGACCTCTTAGGATCAAGGAGCGCTAGAAGCTCTCATCTACAAAGAAGCCATCGGTTAAAAGACAGAGCCTAGTCCTTTGCAAGCGTCAACAGGTTACAATACCTAATTATTCGTACAGCAGAAAAAATGCTACGATGCAAAGTACCAATGATGCATCCACCGCAGACTCCAGCTCCTCAAATAAGACATTTGAATTATTGTGAAATTTTCGCGGAAAGGGTCGCGGCCGTGGATGAGGATCTCAGTAGAGACTAAATTAAGACCTACAGTAAGATGAAACTTAGCTATGTTCAAGGCTGCTTGGTAAAAGATAACAGAAAGTAGTTGAATTCAGAAAATATTTTCAAAGGGATTCAGAATCCTTTTCAATAACCCAAACTATCAGACGTCGAATCCATCGTCGTTACAAAAAAGAAAGCTGAGCCAAGAGACAAAAAAGGCTCTTTCAAACGAATTCGCTTTTTTGCTATTGAAGCGAGCCATCAAAGAGATAAAACTAAGAGGTCCTAGATTCTTTGGTCAGCTTTTCACGTTCCGAAGAATACCGGATTTCTGAGTCCAGCATTAGAACTCAGCAAGCTCAGTATTCATATAGAAGAGCAGAACTTCAGGATGAAGATTCTTTAATCAATCTGCAGAATTATCAGTGAAAGGATTACCTGACACCTTTTGACCTCCAAAATGAATCCATGTATATCCTGGGGTACAAGCAGCGTCAAAAATATCTCACATTTAACTATAACGGCCGCTTCTTCCAGTTTCGCGTTTTATCATTCGGACTATCTCTGAGTCAATTGGTATTCATCAACATCCTTTGACCAGTATTTAAATGGGTCAGATCAAACGGAATGCTAGTCTTGAATTACTTGGAAAATTTTCTGTTCACGAGAGCCTCCAAGGAGGAGTTTGTAGTAGTCACACACAAGGCATAATCCAAAACCTGGGAGTTTGTATTTAAGTTTAACGACAAGAAATCGTCAACTTCTCCATCCCAATATATATCACGCCTATTTATGTTGATAAAAACCAGAGATATGACGCTCAGGGTGACGTCTACCAAGGTCAGGGATCTCCGAAAAGAGGCAAGCAAATTACTGAACGCTGGAGGGATGACATTGAGATGTCTGGTGAGCTTTATTGGGAAACCCCAATCGATGTCTATATCCCCTCTATCAGGAAATCTTATGCTTTGCCAGCTCCTGGAGCTCAATAATCATTGTCTGTCAATTTCGAAATGATGGGAATCGACAGTGATTCTGGCGAAAACAGCCATACAGAGCCATTTGTTCTGTAAGAATCAAATCGAGTCGTGGAACGGGCTCTTTTTCTTTCCCGAGACTCGTGAAATAGAAATTTTCATAGAATCCAGCGACTCGGTCAGGGGTATAGTAGCGGGATCTCAGGCATACTCGGGATTATAGACACAATTGGAGGCGAAGATTCACATCAATTCCAAATAACTTCTCACAGTTCTATATGCACTCAAACTTCGGAAGCTGTGGGGAGATCGGTTTTAGTCTAACCAGACAACACAACTACACTATCGTATGTGAAGAAATTCGGGGGAACGAAATCACCCAAACTACAAGTAATATCAATAGAGATTTGGTCACAGCGTATGAAGACCAATAATTGACCACAAATGACATATTTCTCGCCGGTGATGAGCCCAGCAGACGCGCCAAGCAGATTGACTGCTCAATCAAAATGGCCTCTGTCTAAAGATACCTTCGACACACTGAATCCAGTCTACGGTCTACACTATCGGAATATGTTTGCATTGAAACAGAGCAAGAAAGTGGAACATTAATTTATCTGGTTCCAAGAAGAAAAATCTTTAATAAAGAATGAACTAGCATTCAAATGTAAAAATTTCAAAATCCATACGCATTCCCATCTTAGAACCTGATAACTTAGACGGAACAGAAGGTACGACGAGATCGAATAACTATAACTATAATGAATCCAATGTGGAAATCAGCATTATGGCTCACAGATCAGATTTATCTCTCAGTGTCCCAGCCTCTTTTTCTGCAAGCAACCACTGTAATTCAGGATCCAAAAAGCATAAATTCCCCGTTCTCGAACAAAAAGCACCGGAAATTGAACGCTTTGAGGATCAGCGGAGTTTCCTCAAAAACCAAGGTCTCGGAAATCACGCCATTAACTTTATAATTTCCAGTGAACGACATATCAAACTTAGATCCAGATACAGTGCTATCAAACAGCGCTTTTTATATTGGAGAATTTCTAATGATATCAATGCAAGAATATATGAATCCCAAATCATAAATTATCTAGCCGAGATATTTAAGAAAAAAAACCTAAATTCAAGTATGATAAGAGCCTAAAAATCTGATATACTCACTCTGACAGGAAACTATTAGGAAATATCTAAAAATTTTATATTCTCAGACTTTCTGGGATCTTTGGGTGAATCTTCAATACGATCTTTCGTGAGATTGGAGATTGAGATACTCAGCTCTACGAAAATTTAGAAAATGAGGACCAGCTGAAAAAATTTCAGCTAAGAATCTCACTTCTAAACTATGTTGGCTGTTAAAAGTAACAGGATTCCTAAGAGCCAGTGAAATTCATCATATAGAATATGCCATTAGCCAAATTAAAAACGGGATACTCTGCTTGGTAATAATTGCTCCAAAGTAAAAGGAAGGTGGATTCCCAGTAGAGAAGCCATGTCAGATAAAAATACACTATGGACCTATAATATGCACAATACGGGCTTATACTTTTTATAAATAAAAAATTACTCGCAATATTTATCCTACTCCGCACGCAAAAAAATGAAAACTGGATCTTAAACAGACTTATCAGTTTCATTGGCGACGGAAACAAGTATCTTTCGGCTGAAAGTAATACTGGATACATCCAAATAATTTTCGGTTCTAATTAATCAAGAACCAGACACACCCATACCAAATAGTAGAGAGATTGGTGCTACACTGGCAGCAAACTTCAATGTATCCATAAACGAATTTTTTTTCTCCAAAACAATTGATCAAACTATTTTATATTTAATAAATACTATCGACTCACAAAAAATACTATGAAAAACTTGACAGATTCGATTCTATAATTTGAATTAAATTAGTATGATCCCTATTTGATGACTAATTTTAGAATTAATCAAGCTCTTTAGGGTTCGATTAATTCATATTATACGACAAATGAAGAAATATTAAGTACCAACCACCGCCCCATTTACCTTTGCTGAAAGATAATAAGGATATATCCAAACTTTAATTCACAGTATTAATCATAAATTTTCTTTAGTTCTATATTTCACTTTATTTTATTGGTTTATATTTTGTTTTAGTTTTACCCAATAATATGGTAACGCTTAATATTTTTTCTATTATCCTGTCACATCAATTAATCATCACCCTAAAGGGCTTGATTAATTATGACATTAGTACCCGTAAACACGGTTCTATAGATTTGGTCAGTGAAAAAAATACTTACTTTCCAGATAATTCCACTTTTTGAGAAATAATTGTCGCGCTAAGATGTGTCTATTTTAGACCAATATTAACTGTTAAAATCAAATCCTATATCTGAGGTCGAGAAAAAAAAATTCCTGCCCAAAACGATCCATTATTTATGGAGTAATATTGATCAGCAATTTGGTTATTTTCGACCAATGTTTTCTAATAGAAACCTATATTTATAACTTTGATTAAGAAAAATTGTACTTACTGTACAAAATTTTGCCATTTTATCAGAGTGAAATGGGGTTTTGACTAAGTAAAAATCTCATACACTGGATTTTAACTTTAATATAAATAATTGTGTTATTACATAATACACCAATTAGATGGAATTAAATATTATTTTCTTTGCTAAAATCAATTCTTTTATACATAAATTTGGCATAAGAAAGAGTTAATCATTTATAATTTTGTTTGTATAATATTTGGATATCCCATATATATACATATGTTGTACGTTGATTTTTACCAAAAATTCAATTGCTGTTTTGAGCTTGATTAAACTACTCATCAAATAATATGATATATGATACATGTTAAATTTTAAATTTTTTATATTTTTATAATTATTTTCTACTCTTTACATCGGGGATTGCAAATTAATTTTTATTTTTGCCTTAATCTATATTTCAAGGGGATGGAACTTTATCCCAGTGAAATTTATTGTGATTTTTGTTTAGATTGGTCTCAGAATTACAATCACTCTCAAACTCTGATTAGAGCCAGGGAATACATAGAGTACTTTATATAAAACGAATAAGGTAAATATATATGCTAAATGAAACTCAGTATATAGAACTTAATAGAATTATAAATCAGCTAAAAAGAAAGTTTAAGTATCTTAAAAATTTAAAAAACTCCATTCAATTGCATATAGTGAAACTTACAGTTTTAATATATCAACATAATTAGAGAAAGGAAAAGCTTAATAAAAAATTTTAATAGCGTATCCAAACAGTGTATAAAGCCAAATAATTTTATTTGCGACAATCATAGGTATCTAACTTTTAAATTTAAATACATATTTTTTTAAAAAAGCACAGAATTGATATTCACTATTTTTAAGACCTAGATTTTATTTATTTGTCTATTTCTTTTCTTTTATGATAGTAAAATTATCACAAGATCCTAAAAATATTTTACGGAATACAGAAAAAAAACAAATTTATTTTTCACTTTTTATTTTTTATTTTTTATTCGTTGCACATATTTAAGATATTTATTTGCTTTATTTTAAATTATATATGTGT
>LSSL01003698.1:0-17885 GCA_001953115.1 Smittium mucronatum | reverse complement strand
AAATTTATATTCTGTAAAATCACTCATATATATAAAGATAGTTTTTTTTCTTGATTAATATTTATATTATTTAAAAAAATCTTGCGATTTAAAACTTATTTTGATTGATAGAAATTTTTTAGATAAAACCAATGGTTAATTTTTGATTTTATAAGCATATTTTTAAAGCTATTTAACGAAATAAATAAATTTGAAGTAAAAAAGCTCAATCTTTTTAGGGAAATTACAGGTCTACACCAAAATATTTTATTTATTATAAAAATAGCGTATTCTCAGTCTATTACAGAGAAATATATTTTGAGTAAATAATCAACGGGAACTAAATATGAGCTTTATTAAAATTATTCTAGTCAAAATTTAATTTTTTTGTGTATAAAGGGATAAAAAATTTAACGAAAAAATATAATATATAAGAAACAGTAAGTTATTATAATGTTCTGGTTTATATGCAATAAAAATTCACATATATTTCAGAATAAGAAAGATGAAAGAAGAAAAAATAATATTTCAATAAATCCTTTATAAGTTAAATATAATAAGTAAATGTTAAGTATGAGTTTTTTTTAATTAATAACAGTCATAATTATTAATTATTAAAAATATTAAAAACATATTTTGTCTTAATCTTTTAGTACCAAAAAAATTAATATTTTTTTTTCTATACTTATCTGGTTTATACCAACCAATCAAGAACACAAAAGAAAACTATTCTGCTTGATTTTTTAGAATTTTTTTAATTAACAGCCGGTCTTATATACAATTGGATATAAGAAAAAAAAATATGTATATAGCTTTTTATACCTACCATCTCTCCATAAAATAATAGTGATTTCCGAAAAAAATAAATCCTCTAATAAAAAACCTATTATTAATTAACTTTGGTGAAAAAGTGTCATAATTTTATAGTTTACTAGAAAATAAAATACCTTAAATTTTAATCAAAGCTGAAATTTTGTAGCCAATACCGTATAAATAAAACAGAGAGCTCATAATTCTTAATTTTTTCAGTTTAGAAAGAGAATTTTAAATCAAAAAATACACTTTTATTATTTAAGCCCCTTTTATAATATTCATTTAGAAACAAATCAAATATTTCTCTAAATTATTAAGTAATTTTTAAATTTTAAGGAGATAAAAAAACATGCATTTGTAGTTAAATTATTATATTTAGTCATAAAATAATATTGTTTTATTTAATAAATTTATTTCATATTCTTCACATGTGGGTCTGGAAGGAAAACACTAAATAAACTATTCAATAGAAAAAAGAATTTCAAATTTTATTTTTATTAGTAATGTAAAAAAATCGAGCCCCAGAAACTTGATATTAAAATCACTAATGCAACTTATTTCAGCTTTAATATATAACTTATTTATTTTTTGCCGTTATTATATACTCGTGATAATTTAAATCATTAATCTCTTTAAACAAAAAGAATAATATATTAGTTTAAAAATGCACCAAATACAAAAAAATAATAATAAAATTTTCAATTTTTCAAAGCTTCAATATAATGCAAATTTTATCTGAATATAAAGTTTAGAAATAATTATTAAATTTTAACTAACTACACACAAAGTTTACCAAATTGTGTTAGTCTATGTAAAATTTCTATTTTTATATCTTTAATTAGTATATTTTTTCTTTAAAAAACTATGAATAAAATCTTATGCTTTGGGAAACGATTTTCTTAGTTTAATAAATATGTTTTTACTATATTAAAGTAATTAAAGTCGATTGAAATCCAGTGAAATTGATCGATAATTTATAATTTACCTTTGCTTTAATTTTTTTTTATGCTACTTGAAAAAGAAAAAATTTACACGCACACGCATATATATTTGTGTATGATATGAAATTTAACTTAAAATTTTTTGTTATAGTTATCTTTGTTTTTTTTGAAGAACAATCCCATATATATATTTTTATACTAATGGGAAATAATTCCTGTTTATTTAGTTATAAAAATCACATAACTTAATAAATTTAAGTTAAACATATTCACAAAGAATATTAAATAAAAAAAAAAATTATAAGAATATGCTTAAATAGTTTTAAATACCAATTTAGTAATATTTTTTAGAATAATAACTTCTAAATATAAAATATGTAGAGTATTAATTCGATTTTTTTTTTTAGAAAAAATATTTTATATATCATTTAAATAATAAGAAAATTTTAATTTTTTTCTTTTATTTAAAATTTATTAAAATTTTGATTATCAATGCCAAATAAAGATAATTAAAAAGCCTACTGGTTGTTTTTTTATACAATAAATTTCAAAATAATACCAGCAAATACAATTGGAATTACTTTAAATCGCCAATACATTTTTTTCTTATTTTATAAAATAAATTCTCAGTAAATATGGCCAAAAAATTCATTTTTCTTATATTTTCGAGATTTTTATAAAATTTAAAGATTTTTTAATATGGTTTTATTGTTTATTATGATGCTTTTAATTTAAATATAAGAATTATAATCAAGCTATTTTTAAACTTATCAGAAATTTAAAAATAAAACGTATTAGGGTATCAAATATATAGAGATATATATCAATATTTTTTCTAAATTTCAGTTGAACAGAAATTAAATTGGGTGTATTTTATTTCCTTATTAAACTAAAAATTGTTTCATTTAATACATATATATATATATATATATATATATTCACACCAATATCAATTTAAAAGATGTAATTATTATTCGTAATCTAGAAAATGAAAAAATCTTACTTTTTTTCTTTTTATGGATTTATTTAATTATTAACTTTGATTTATTGTTATCTAAATAATAAATTTTCAAATATAAACCATGTATATGTGAATTTTAATTTATTTAATTTTTTAAAGTTTGCAGTATCTTTATTAATTGAGATTATTCTATCCAGAAAAAAAATTAATTTCAAGGAATCCGACTTTTTATTGTAAAAATATATTTAGAATATTTGGTAAAAAATTGAGTTTTAAGGCTAAAAATATTATCCTCAATCTTGGATATTTAGAATTCTAAAAGAAATTTTTATTTATATAGGAATATAACGTATTTAATATTATGAGGCATTAAAAAAGGTATAGTTTTTTTTATATTGGCTTATGTATGCCATTTTCATTATTTGGCCTAAAACCAAACACAATTAATAAAATCTGAATTTTTTTAATAAAACAGAATAAAAACTCAGATCTTGAAAAATAATTTTGAGCTCAAATTATAATAGAAATGGAATTATAAAATAATAATAAGAATTTTTAATACTTAAATTATTTTAAAACTTTTCAGTGCTTTTATATATATGTTTTCTCGTCAAAGAAATAATGAATTTTGATAGACGGTAAAATCATTAAATATGTTTGAAATTATCCTTAAAATTCATACTCCTAAAATTTATTTAAAAGTAAAATATTAATTTAATTGGGTCAAAGAATTTTAGGCTTGAATTTGTACTTAAAATAGGTAACCTTGAATATTTTTTTCCTGTACATATAGAAATTTTATCAAAGAATGTTTCTTACTAAATAATATAATGAGATATATCGATGCGTTTTAAATAAAGATATATATAAGATAAGAAGATAATTGAAACTTTTTCAGAAATTTCAGATTTATTATTTGGTCATAATTTTTTTTTTGATATTATTTATCACCCCATTTTTGAAGCTTATTAAAAAAATTATCTACAAATAAGCTAAATAAAAAAACACCGGTTTTATTTATAGTATAATAGAAAAATTTTATAACCCGGAACTATAAAAAAATCTGTAATTTATAATGAATTAATTGCCAGTATCAATTTTTTGATTAATAATAATAATAATAATTTGATTATTATGTGTATATGGAATATTTAATTGAACTTTTCTGTGTTTAGGTTGCGATTATTTCAATTTTAAGCCAATATTTATGGTATAAAAACTGTATTTTTTTTAAAAAAACCCCCTAAAATAGTTATAAAATGACTTCTAGAATTATCTTATTTTATACTTTATTTCAATTTAACAAAGGTAGAACTGTAGCTTTTTAATTGTTTTATTTTCTAAAAGATAAAGATATAGAGAATTTTCAATTGAATAATTTTCTTTTCTGGTTTTCTTTTGATTTATTTATGCCAAAATATTAAAATGATGGTATTTATTTAAAATAATCCAATACACGCCATTTAGATCTTGTCAGGATATTTTCTTTATATAGAGACATAATAATAATAAAAAAATCCCCATAATTAAGTGAAGAAATATGAAAATGACACGTAAATAATCGAAATATCTGGAATAAATTTTATTAATATTTATTATGAATGCTACTTAGCTTGAAATTATCCAAAAAATGAATAAAAAAATATTTTAGAAAAATTGGAAAATAAAATGGGTGGAGGGGGAGGGGGTTAATAAATAACTTCTTATCGTCCAAAAATATTTGAAAATTAATTCCACGTTTTCAAAAAATTCGAAAATTTGGCAATATTTAATATAAGATATTATATATTTCTTATGTGGTTTTGAGAACATGTAATTTTGAGATATATATTATTTTTATTGGCTATTGTTGGACTAATATCTTTTTTAAACTTTTTATTTTATCAAATAAAATTCAGAAATGATTATGTGATTAATTTTTAAATATCCAATATGAATTTGATTTAATACTTAACCCTTTTTAGTAATTCCATTATAAAAAACATAATATATTTACCCAAAAAAAACCTGTTTTAAAAATACTACTATTTATCGGAACAATAATTGAAAAAATATATACAATCTGGATATAATATGTTGATAATAGTTAAAAAATAAAGAGCTTTTCTTCGGTAAAAGTTATATCATTTTTTTTGCTTTAAAAAGGCAATACAAAATAAAATAATAATTAAATCTATGTCGAAAACGACAAAATCAGCAGATTTAAATTATTTTTAAAGTAGGAAGGGATAAATCAATTTAATTTGGATTTTTTATCTTCAATTTTATTTTAGTTCACGAATGCAAATGCTTATGTGAAAGAAATTGTGAATTCAATTGATAAAATTTTTATTTTTGTGAATCCAATTTAAATTTTGTTAGTTTTTGAAATTGAGCTCTTGATTGCTAATAATTTGTATTTGAAAATGAGTTTGGGTTTTTTGATTTATTCAAAACAGAATAAACGTTCGAATTATTTTTTGATTATTTATTTGTGTCAACATTTTTATTTTTTTTATTTTTTAGAGTTTTCTATACTAATAAAACTGGGTGTTTTTTAATGATATATTAGTATATAAATTACTTAAAAAATAAAATAACATGAAATTTATTACTTTATAGTAAACATGTGATTTGTTCCGAAATAAACTTAATGTAAAAAACAAAAAACGCATAAAAAAATAAACTAAAAATACAATAGAATTCCACATTTTTTCTTGAAATAGATATGAACTAAGACTAAGGTTTGGATAGTTTTTTAAATAAAAAGGGTTTATGAAAAGATATAATATAATTTTGGAATACTTACAGTTTTCAATAAATACAAAAAAGTAGATACTACCTAATAATCTTGTGGCTGATTTTATAGTGTTTTTTAATCAAAATAAAACCAAAATATATGCATCACAAATATATGTGAATTATTTATAAGTTAAGTATCATTTTATTTATTCAAATATTAAAAAAGAAGTGTAAAAAATTAATTATAATGGCATAAAATATTAAAAAATAGATGAATGTGAAATATCAAACGAAAACGTTATTACATTCGCAAAAAAATGCAAATTCAAACACATTTTCAGTCAAATTTCATTGGAAAAAAAAAGAAAAAGAAAACGTGTTTGCAAACGCAAAAAAATTCACACAATGCATTCGAAATCCAAAAAAAAAACTAACATAAAGTAATAAACTTAGACACATTTTAGCGGCAATTTAATTAGTTCAAAATTTTTGCCTTAATAAAAAAGTCGTTCTAATAGTAGCTTGTAATGATTTTGTTTTTTAAATAAGAATGATTTAACTTTTATAACTGAAAATCTGTATATTATTTTAGCTATTATCAGCTAGCGACAAAAATCTTAATTTTATTTTTCTCTTTTATGATCCAATAAAAAGTACGTTTTTTTAAAACAATATTTTATTGGGTAAATAAATGAATGTTTTTATAGTGGAATTAATGAAAAGGACTAAAGATTATAATGAATTTCAATTGGAAATTTAAAATTTAATTTCATAATCAAAGCTGAATTTTATTTGATAAAATAAAATGTTCAAAAAAGGTATTAAGCCAATAATAACTAATAAAATTAATAAGGATATCAAAATAAAATTGTGTATAAAATTGTGGCTAAATTTTCAAAGCCATATAAATCATATAAAATTTATTTATGATTCATAATTCTAAAAGAAAAATACCCGAAAAAGGTTGTTTTAAAGATATTTATACCTTTAAGGAGTACAATACCCCGTTTTGGCATTTTTACCGATATATAATATAATATAAAATATTCTGATGTTTATAATTTTTTTATTTTAATAAAATAAAACATAAAAAAATAAAAGACATACAATTACATATTTTTTTTGAGGGACTAAGATTTGTGTCAATGCCAAATTAAACCCCTCTAATATTTGTAAATATATGAGCATATCAATCCGACGAGTATAATGCCATACCAATAAAAAATTTCGAGTGCTTTAGTAATTTTAAAAAAAATAATAGTAGCATGGTCTTTCAAAAAAATATAGATAAGTTGATTGGGTAATTGAGAGAAGACTTTGGTATGTGCATAATATTTGATATATGTTAGAAAATATAGATAAAATGCACTCAGAGTTAAATGCATAATTTTCTTGAATAAAATTAGCTTGAAATTGTTCAAAAAATTATATTTTAGATAAAAAATCAAGAAAAATTTCAACGAAGAAATATAGAATTATGATTAATGGGCAAATTATTGAAACATTTAAAAAAATAATATAAGATGAATTTAAAAATAATATTTAATACATACTTTCTCCTGAAATTTCGAAAAAAAATTGGACCAAATAAAAAAAGTTAAAGGAAGTGAAATCAAAATAAGAGAATGCACTAAGACCAAATTTCATTTGCTTATTTTTCATTTGATTTATCTTTTTTATTATTTGTTTCAATTTTTTTTGATTTGGTTCCGCTTTTTTTTAAAATTGCATTAAAAAATATGTAGTGCTATGCAATGGTATGCTTTGATGGCTCAGTTGGTAGAGCGTGAGTCTCATAATCTCAAGGTCGTGAGTTCGAGCCTCACTCAGAGCAAATATTTTTCATGCTTGAATGTTTAACTTTACGTCATCTACACTTTTACGTAATTGTATCCAATTTTTGTCTCGTTAATTTATTTTCGCCAGTAGAAATATTTTACATATTTGAATAATGTCAAATCAGGTTTCCATGCAGTTTTTAGTTTTATGTTATCAAAAATTAGGTGAGGTTTCAAGTAGGACGACTAGTATTAGGTGAATACACATTTATTCATTATAATATCTAAAAATAAAACAAAATGTTTTCAATTTGCGATAAATTTTAATGAAAGCAGCCGTACTCAAAAAGACCCAAGACTTTAATATTGTTTTTAACTAAATATGAGTATTCGACTGATATATATTTCATAAAATAGAAAAGATTCAGCGATAAAAAAAACACATAGAAAGATCAATATGATGGTTTATTTATCTGAAGTGTAATATTAATTAATCTTTAACGCGAGATTTTTTGCGTTTTTAGTATATTTCGTCCGAGATAAGAACATTTACTTCCACCCTTTGAGCATAAAACCTTTTATCAATAAACTTTGGATGTAAAATTAGTAAATACTCAATAGTGTAGTTAAGATTATCAATTTAAACTTTTTATGAGAGTTTTCCAGGAAAAAGTGTTGGAAAACCAATAGAATATGTAGTTTTAATTAACAATAAAAATATCCGGAGTTAGTTTTATTTTAAAGTATAAGATTATCTGTGACTCTAGAGCTTAGCCTAAAATGGCGCAGCTTTTAACCGATATTTAATTTAATGAACGTCAAATGTATACATGATGATTTTAATAACCAAAACTCTACAATTATGAAGTTTGTTAAATTTTCCACCTTTTAAACAAGAAAAGTCATGTAGGATTTATTTTTTTAAAGTTTATTGCTGAAAAAAAGGTTCGATTTATCCTACTTTACTATTTCCGATGGCCTGGAAATTTTTTCATTAAATTTAAGGTTAGAGGGGATTTTTTTTGGATACCTATCAATCTATCCCCACAGGAAAAATGATTGTTTATTTTTTATTCAGCAGCAGATACCATATAAATACACCTTCCTATGTTGTTTTCAATGTGGTTGATTTTTTCTGAAAATGTAATTGTGGAGTAAGAAAACGGCAGCAATTCATTTTTAGCACAGAATCAGCTTTATCTGATCTAACATAGGACCCTTAAATGAGATATTTTATAAGATTTCGCTTAACTAATAAAGTTTCTTGATTTTTATTTTTTTTTTTGAATTCAAGATCCTATTAATAAAACTATGTAACGAGTCGCCAGAATTTTTTAATAAGTTAGACATGGAAATTTTCTTGTAATTTTTTTTATTTTTAAAATCATTTCATTTTTTTGAAATAATAACCAGCCAACAGTTTAGCCACTTTGTTTTTAAAAGAGAAAAAAACTTACATGATGTTTTCAAACATTCTAGATGATATGGAAGTTATAAAATAAATATTAAGAGGTTAAATTTTATTATACAGAAAGGTCGAAACAATATTATATGCATCTATTGATCGATAAAGATCACCTAGGATTTTTTCGTAATCGCTATGAACATAACACACCTGATTTGAGTTGAAATACTTTCTCGTTGGTTCCATCTGTAAAAATAAAATAATAAAAGGTGGAGGGAAAAAAAGTTGTGATTATTAGTAGAGAAAATTCTATATTGGCATATATTCTAAAATTGTATAAAATCAATAAATGATTAATTGTAGAAATTAAAACTCAAACGCTTTGTGAAAGTTACTGAATGGTTAGAGATATTTAGGATTATCAATTAAGCCCATATATATTTTTAAAAAACTCCATAAACCGTTTACTTCTTGATAAGGCTACATTTTCCTATGTTTTTGATATCAGAACCCACGCGCCAGTTTGCATATTTACGATGTAGGTTTTTGCGAGGATAGCAGGTGTAGTTATTTTTCTGATTTACAACCAATCTGAAGTTTATTTCAAGTTTAAACTCTTTATAATCAGGCAAATACAAAAGCTTTGTTTGATGGCAAAATTGTTAGGCTTTTTTCCAATTATAGTGGCTTAGTACATAAGGCTTGATTTCGTTTTTGAAAAATGACAATCTCCACAATTATTAGTATAAAATGGAGGATGAATTCATTTTAAAGGCTTTAGTGGTTAAATGTTGTAGTGACTTGGTTTAGTTAAATACCAATAATAATTGGATATCCAAGAACGAACTCACCCAAGATCACTTTTATTTTTGAATTTAGAATACTAGATATAGGCTTTGTAGCGAAAATGGAATCTAATAAAAACTTTGCTATGCATATTACAATGCCCCAAGAAAAATCAGAATTTTGAGGATTACCGATCTTTTTCAATTTATACAAAAAGATCCATGAGTTTTTTCTTCCAAGAAACAGATCTCTGCGAGACTAAAGTTTAACAATAACAATGCAGTTTTGATGTATAAAGTTTTTTTTAGGGTAGTCACATAAATTCAAAAAAGAAAAAGATGTTGAGTGTGTATATTCATTTCCCTTTGAGAACATATTAGGGTTAAAGGAGCTAAAGAAGTTGTAAATTAAGAACACAGCGATGCTTTTCTTACCCTTATCGAGAAAATGAGATAGCTAAAATGCAACTACATTTTTGCACATTTAAATTTTACTGAATATATTTATTTTTACCAATTAAAAGCCATTATAATTGAGAAAAAACCATAAATTCTTCACAAAATAGTGTCACAATATGGGAGCTTTATTTAGATTTGTTTAATGAGAGATCTTAATTAAAATGATTTCAAAGACATTGGAGGCAAATTCATGTATGGGAAATCAATATAGTATGGCTTGACAATCGATTTAATTATGAACACAGAGTTTGGCACCTAATAAAACCAAGTGAAAAAAAATAGAGTTTGTCACTATTGATTTGTATGACAGGATCTTGTGGAAAAAATCATCAAAATCAGCGATAATTTACAATACTGAGAGATTATGTATAAGTGAGGGTTGAAGGACCTTTTCGATTATTTTTTTATCACGGAATTTTATTGTAAGATAACGTCATCAAAAGCTATACTAAAAAAATAAGAAAAAAAGAAAAAAATGTATAGAAGACTATTATCCCAACTACAATAAGCTCCTCAGCTAGAAGTCTGGTTGAGGGCTGTTCGATTGATACCAATTTACCTGATAGATATTAAACCAAATTTTTGATAATGGGGGGGGGGGGGTTTTACGGGAAATTTATTTTGCTAGTTTTATCCTTTTTGAGGCCAAAAGTGTATTGGATTCCAAATTGTGAAATTTAACACTTTCCATTCGTTGATAACAATTACTAAAAAAGCTATCAGGGTTAGTTTTTAATAAAAAATATTCATTAGCCGAGTAATGAATGCCATTTTCGTACCACCATCCTTGAAATAGTTAAATGAAAATTAATGTAGCCTATTTTTATTAGCAGAGTGTGGATGTATACACAATTTTATTCGAGCATTAATTGGATGAAAAGACTGGTAAGCATTTCTGGGCCATTTATATAAAACTTCTGTTTAATGTTACACAGAGAATTAAACTAGGAAATGCGATGTGGGAAAAACTAGCCGCCACACAAATAATTTTCTAAAAGGGAAAGGTTCTACAGGTGACTGTTTTTCGCGATGAAATCGTATTTTTTTTGTCAGTTAAGATGATTTAGCTCAATTCAGAATCCAAGTCGAAGTTGAGACCCCATTTGCCTATCCCATAGAATTATAAGTGATTGGCAGAACTAAGCCAACAATAAATGGGTAATTAATTTTGAATTGACTAAAAAATGAGCACCACTTTTGTACTCCTGATCTTAAAATGACTGGCCTATAATTACGTTGGGAAGCGTACATTTATTTATCATAGTTTAATTTTTTGATGACGAATAAGAGTCCAGGCATTAGGAGCGATATTAAAATTTTAAACGGGCTTAGTTCATTGTTTATGGGAGGGGTATGCAACCTTAATAGATAACATCAGCTCTAGCAAATGATTTCAAATTCCTGGATTTTATAGCACATTTTAGTTAATATAAAATAAGGAATTTTTTTTAATATTTGCGATGATCAACCACAAGAGTGAATGAATCGAATATTTAATCCAACTTATTTTTTACATATTAGGATATTTTAATTCAGAAGTGGAGGGTGGAAAAATCTTCATAGATGTTTTTACTAACTTACGATAAAGACTATGGAGGTGGAATTTTTTGACTTGGAATTTGCTAAAGTGTGTGTCATATGATTGTAGTTTGGAGAGGGCCAAAGAACGTATTGACTTGAAGGAAAAATAAATCAATATTGCACGTTTGGTTTACATTTTGCTATTGACAAAAAGGAATTCCTTTCGCTTTGAAAACAAATTTACAATTTCTTGGTGTTAAAATCAATCCCCATTAGTGGTGGAATGATTATGCAAGATAATCCCTAAGCATTATCATTGAATACAATTCTTGGAAGTGATACATCTGGGAGATTCTTTTAGAGAGCAATTGTCATTTTGCACAAAATATTATTGGTTAATCTTCTTTTACATACTACTGGCTTAATAACCGTGTATATTTTTCAAAATCGCGGTAAATTCGCTTACTTTAGATTTCTCAAAATTATTATTTGCTATATTTTTCATTTTAGACGAATAAAAAACAGATATTATAAACCATTGTTTTTACTAAAAAGAGAAAAGGAAATTACAAGTAAAACGCCTGGTTTGCTGAAGAAAGAAATCCATGTATTAATCATTGAAATGGAACTAATATAAGTATCCATTAATATCCATGCAAAATCGTTAAATTAAAATTTACTCTTGTTTTTACACAAACCCTTTCAAGGGAAAAGATATATATACTTGAGCTATTATTCGTGATATCTACCTTTGACATTTGATAAATAATTAAACCGAAGATATGATATTTGCATATTTGGAAATATGTTTACTTTGATTTAAAGTTGAGGGCTATTTTTATTCCGACGAATCATATAAATATGAGGGTATTCGAACAACAGAACTTAAAAACATCCCAATAATGACTCAAAGGCACATATTAAATAACATTGCTGTAACCTCTCGGGACCCTGATTTTCCATAAATATAATTAGTTGGGAATACACAGCTGATGTTTCTATATAGCAGTAAGCGTCCAATGAATCAGGTAGATTAAGGATTAGCAATATCCAACTTTTTACTGAATTCAAATTGAAGGGCATTTTTGATGTTTTCTCTTGAAACAACCTATCTCCTTTCAATGCTGGAGGTACAAAAATATAGTATGTTTTTAATTCAATTGAGATTTAATATGGAGGTTTGTTCCAGATTATGATTTCCAATATGCCATCTCACAGATAAATTCAAATAAAAACAGTATACTACAGCAAATCGGAACAAAAAGAGCTATGTGCTTGAATGGGTAAAGCCCTTCCAGGGCTCGAACACAAAAATATAACTTTCTTACAATAATCCTATCAGAGCCAGTGGCACAAAAATGACAAATATATTTGGCCAGTAAAACCATTTTATTTGAAATGGACTGCTACTATAATTTTAATTAGTATTATTGATGAATATAATTTACTAAATTACACAAATAGGAGTTCAATACGCTTTTGAATCCAGGAAGGGATAAGCGGATTTGATCCCATATTCATGTTTATATCCGTTCAAACTTTTCAGATCTTTCTATAAAAATATCTGTTTCCATTTCATGTTGGCTATTGGCAGAGTTTGGTCTTTTTCAAATGTAAAATAGCAAATTTCACAAATAGGGCGACGTTTTGTTTTTGGACCCTAGAAGGATAAGCTTCGTTGACGATCAGGTAAAAGATGAATGGTTGCTAATATAAGAGCTAAGTATAGTTTTGTAATCAGAAAGGGTCAGGATTTTCTACACAAAAAAATTATTTCTTAACAGTTTTACTTAAGAGCCTAGAAATCCGAACCAGAATTTTTTATTCCTATTAGTAATGGGAAACTTGATGGTTTTCCACAATTTTGGTCCCCAGATAGGTGTTTACTAAATTCCTTGGAAAAAAAGGATGGGTGATTATGATATTAATCAGCCTATTAGTAGAAATATGATGTAAGGGGAGTGTGGGGTGAGGATATGAGATATAGGTATTGTTAACAACAATCGATTTATAGGATAAATCGCTTATAGCCAATTGATCCGATGGAGGTTTTACTCGCTATTTAACCACTAAAAATAAAAGGTATGGCAGTGAATTTGCTTGACATGGTTTGGGAAAATTTGTCATTTTTATTAGTCAATATAATATTGATTCTACATTGTAATTAATAGGAAGAGTGGACGAGTAGACCTAACGCCGTGCAGATTAAACATTTCCATGATAACGCCTCCGCATTTTGAGCTTTGATAGCAGCAAAAAAGCACAAATACGCTTCAAACATTGATTGTAGATAAACGTAGTGGTCATTCAAAGCCAATAAAAACATATTAATTAATATTTACCTATGATTAAAGAATGAAGTTATATTTAGTAATTTGTGATGAAAAAAGAATTCCCGTGATCAGTAATTACATTTACTTAATTCAGATGCATTATTTAATTTTTTTTTGAATTACATAAAGAATCAGGCTTTCGCTGGACTCTTTGCAGATAAACAAAAATAACGTTCATTTCATAGCTGGTCTTTACCTGAATCCCATTTGCCTGTTTTTAATAAATCAAAATGGAAGCCCCTCTTTCAGACCAGTTGAGCGAAGACGGCATTCGAGTTAATCCAATAAATTTGTTTGACTCAAATACATAGCTTTAATTAGTTGGGTTTTATTAGCTGAATAATTGAATTAAGTATAGAACAAATGGGATCTCATTGTTTTTTGGACGCTGGAAAAATCGGATCTAGCTAGGATTAACAGAACAAGCAAATGGAGGCACAAATGATTGGGTTGGAAGGAGGGCAAAATATAGATAATTACATTCATCCACAGTTGTTTTTAGCATGTATGGGTTAATTTGGGATGGGAGGTATTTTTTAGGAATATGGCTCCAAATGGTTTCAGCTCAACTGAAACATTAATAACTGGTTAGGTAATAAGAAAGCTGTCTTTTCTGTGTTCAATACTGCAAGAACACCAACGAATGCAATTGGCAGAACAAATCGTAAATTTATTATTTTCTTCCAATATAACTTGGATTTCATAAAAAAAAATTCTTACAATATAACTCCATAATACAAAAAAAGGAAAAAGAAAAACCTACGATTTATTAGTGAGAATAAAAAATGTGGCAGAATCTGTTGATGGCACAAAAAAAATATTCGGCAAAAATAGATGGACTTTTTTTTTTTCTGTTTCAACAATCAGAGGGTTTGGCCAATTAGTACCAGAAGTGAGCCAATTCGTGTGAAATTATCAATATCAATTGATCAATTGCGGGTGCTGTTTTTGGCAATATGTTTATTGGTGGAGTGTTGAGGAAGAGTGGGGTTTATTTATGGCCTATTCCGAGCGATTATATACTATTGTAGTGGATGCAGGCTTTTCTGAATGCACCCAATAATGCCGGTCAAATGGCTGCTCAATAATGGGGTTGGGTATTATGGATATTCCACTTTCCAATTAGTGTGCTAGTATCTAATGAGACACGGGACAACGACACTCATTTGTAATGACACTCTATTATGTAACCACTAATGTTTTGAAAACTTCGATATGAGGCTGTGGGTGGCCAGAGACGCAGTAAACCTGGTGCAGACTTGGGTGTTTTGAAAATAGCATCTATTACAAAAATAAACAAAAAAATACAATTTTGAATTGATGCACAACATCTAAACTAAAGATTTCGGTCTGGCAATTCAACGCACTATTTTTATCTTCAAAATATACTATTTTGGTCTCGTAATTCAACGCACTATTTTTATCTTCGAAATAATCTATTTCGCTTTGGCTACCTGCATATATTACATCTAACTATCCCTCTCAAAATAAAAAAACCTGTTTTTCCATCTGAACCGACTACCTTCCCAATTTTCTGTTTCAATTTCGAGTATTCGAATATACAAAACAGTGGGAGATATATTCTCTTTATTCACCACCTCTCCCAAAACTCCTCTTTTATATAGACATAGTCAGAAGATTTCTTTGTTTATTTTTTTTTTCAGTTTAAGGATTTGTGCCTGTTGGTATATTTTATAAATCCAAGATACTCTTGGATAAATCCTTCATTTGTTCTGGCTTAACGCCTCCATTATGTGCGACATCTACTCTATTCTTTCCGATATCGGTTCTAGAAACTTGGTTTTGCCTTCTGACAAAGATGAATTCGATGACAAAAATGACAAAGCCCCTCCCGATTCCCTATCTGCTCACCCCGATGATATTATGTAATTTTAATTAAGCTTGATTTACCCCTGAGATCCTATTTTCATTTTTTAAATGCGAATATTGTTTCTTTTTACAGATGGGAAAAAACGTTTTTAAAATACTTTGTTCATGACTTGGAGGCTGAGCACGATGATATGCTTTTTTTTGTTAAAAAAAAAGATTCCTCTGGAAAAAATCCCATAATAGTTTCAAGAAAACCTTCCTCACCGGATAAATTTCAAATGCCTGATATCGAAATTTCTTGGAAAGAATCTTTATTCCTCAATCTGATTGTCCAGGTGATTATTTTTAAAATCTCATATTCCCTATTCCCTCCACCACTTTCTAAATTTTTTTATTGATGTTTAAAAAATATAAAGATGCCGTGTACATTAACTATAACTGTAAACAGAACTATTGACCAAGACAATAAACTTAATTCTTCATTAAAAAAAACTGTCGAAAAAAAGGTTTACGCTCTTCCTAATTTTCCCCAAGAAATCAATAACAAGGGCATATCTGATCCTCCCCAGAGCTCATACCCCCTTATTTATTTTATTGTTCAGGATTTTCAGGATTGCCTAGAGGATGTTTTGATAAGTCCCGGCGAGTTTTTTTCCGTAGAACTATCTACCTTCATCAAATGCCCAAAATTTCCCTCTAACGACCCGCTAAAAGATTTTGGTGTTTCCTCAAAAAAGTCTTTTGGAACCGATCAATTTGCTCTTGATGGCCAAAGTCATTTTTTTTCACCAAACCCATCCAATAATAACCAAGAGTTGTCAGATGAAAAAACTCTACAGGAACCTACCAAAAAGATAGTATTATACAGCTCTATATCTAGTTATGATGAGCTTTTAGATATGTATATGTGCAAAAAAAAAAACGCTAGCATATTAGTTCGAATGAGGAATTCTTCACATAATATTGAATACGTAAAACTGCCAAGTGTTGATAAATCCGGTTCTATTCAGCTTGGCATAAAAGGTGCTAATTTTGAACTCGATGTTGATATTGATCAAGAAAACGACATTCTTTTCCATAAAAGTTTAAAACACTCTTGTTCAAACCCCTCAATGAAGTTTGATTCTACTAAAAGACCTGCCCCTTTAAAGATATTCGATCAAAAATACAAATCTTCTCCTTATTTGTTTTCTAGCTTCTCTTTTGAAAAGTATCAGAAAGTTGATGCATCAAATCCAAAATTTAATTCGGCTCCCATCGCAGATCGATTATTATGCCCCAACGATAATGAAAATGAAAATCTTTCAGGTCTATCTCCAAAAATGCCTGTTGTTAAATCTTATTGCTCGTTATTAATAAATAATCAATACAGGAGGTTCTCTTCTGGCACCGGAATGGAAGATCACTATGTCGGCATTCCGAAGCTACTACCTAGCAGCCAGAACTCTCGAAAGGTTGCTCCCAAATTAGGTGGTATGCTCGACAGTTTACCAAGCCCGCCTCTAAATTCTACTTGTACTGCTCTCGAAAGCCTCAATAGTCATAAAAAAAATCCTCATCCTAAGAATAAGGAAAAGACTTTTGCTAAATGGTTTCAAAACATATCTATACCAAATGTTGTTTCTGGTGGTTTAGGTATGGCATTTCAGCATAAACCAGAACCCGATTCTTTGAATTGCTTTGTAAATTTTGTTTATATTCCATGGGAAGTCATAATCGACGACCTAATTTCTTCTAAAAATTCTGTAGATTAGTAGTTTCATTTACTCTCATTTTTATTTCCGTTTTCAAATATACGTTTTTCTCTTCAAAAGCTATTGCTTTTACTTTGTTGGTGTTTAGTGAATTTTTTTTCAGTATTTATCGAGTTTTATACCTGGATAAATAATTAAGTTGCGTTCGCTGAAATAAATCTCCGAGTAACACGAACATAGCGTGTATAATAGTAGTTTGTCTGAGTATCGCAAAAACTATACTACCAAAAATATTGAAACTATTTTACTTAAAGCTCATTTACAAGTTTATAAAAGGCTATATAAAGAAGTAAATCAACAAATAATTTTAAATCTTATTTAAAAAATAACTCTCCCCAAACCTTCTCTGCGGCTCTAGTAGCTCCACACCTGCTAGTAATGATTGAATGTTAAAAAGCACCATAACTTAATCCAAAACACCCATATTTATTAATTAACTCCAAATATAAACAAAAAAATCCCTAAACATGTTACACAGCATTAATCAATAACCGAAATTGGTTGAAAATATCCTATTTATTGTCAAATTTAGAAATATACATTTAATTGGATATTTATTTTAAAAATACAGATGATTGGGTCTTACCTATACACCCATGCTTTTA
>LSSL01003696.1:0-14982 GCA_001953115.1 Smittium mucronatum | reverse complement strand
AATAAAATAAAATAAGACTTTAATCAAAATGAACTGTTTCCAAGTAAGTTTTAATCGCAACTATTTCTATATTTGATGTGTTAACCAGCAAGTCTTCTGTTTCGCTTGGGGTTCCTAATAAGTTTTCAGAGCACCGATTACTGATGCTAATTTCAAGTTCGTTTACCAGAGAAAGAAGGGGGCCTTCGGTTTTTCCGAATGTAGAATCACATCCCACATTTGGGATTGAGTTACCTGTAGAACTACTAAAATTTTTGGACATAGGGTGCCCGCCAATTGAATTTATGCTTTCGAAATTTTGAGAGAGTGAATTTAAACGATTATTGATTGGAGTCTGGGTCTGGGTCTGGATTTGGGAGTACTCCATCCTTGGAGACATTATTTTATTTTTATTTGAAGTGAGCAAATTTGATTTAGAAGATGATGAATTTTGGGGATTTCTGCTTGATAAATTAGCATTGTTTATGGATCTTGTCCTAGAAGTGGTTAATAAGCTGGAATTAATGGGGGGATTATTGGACCCGTGAGGTAAACTATCATCAATTATTCCTAGAGGGGATTTATTGGAGTTAGGGGAGTTTATATAGGGCCCCAACCCACGTGATATTACAGTATTTGTAGTCGAATTAAGTCTTTTTTGAGATTGCCCGATTTGACTTGATTGTGACTTTGAAAGAGGCAAGGCGTGGGGAGATTTTAAGGATTTGATGCCAATATTTTTTATAGGATATGAACTTTCGAGGTCCCGCATTCTCGAAGATTTATTGCCAAAATCTCTACCATTGGAGTTAATTAAACCATTTTTAATGGACCTGTTGGCCAAGCCCGTGCTTGTTCTTTTGTTATTGCCTAAATTAGAAGAGTACAATTGTGATTTTACAGCGGCGGATTCTGAATAGTCAGACATAAAAATTTTCACGAATGTTAAATCCAATTGAAGCTGGAATAGCTGTTTTCTGTTTATTACTACAGTGCTAGGTATTTCATTTTTGTCGACTCCACTAATAAAAAATTGACCCCGCCAAAATTCAACAGACCCTTTTACATATATAATAGAAAGTAAATATAAAATATTTGACGCTGAAAAATCGCTAATTTTCGAGGGGTAATACTCGGTTTTTTCAGCAAATAGTTTGTCAATCTTTGATAGAAGAAGAGAATCAGCGGATGTAAGGTTTGAATTAGTTCTATTAAATGAGGATTTAGAAGGATGTGTAATATATTTCAAGATAGAGAAGTTGGGGTCAAACGAATCACCAGAAATTGAAAAGCTATTCACTGATGATCGACGGGCATTAATAACAGCCGATCGGTTTTTATTTTGACCGTGGGGGCTTTTAATATTATTTTCAACATCAAGATCAACAGGATTCAAGCCATCTTCAAAATTTTTGGTCATGCGTTCAGAGATTATATTAGTGAGGTCAGATTTGTGCTTTAGAACAGTATCAAGGAAGATCTGATCAAAAAATAAAGACATAAGAATTCCTTCGATTATTTCAAACCATTTACGTATAATAAGGGCCCCAATACTTACGGGATGATCCGAAAGTTCATCCAGATTTTGATTTTTTGAGAGCGATTCTAAATTTGAATCGAGAATTTGGTCTGAAAACCCAAGATTCTTAACAAAATTTGCGTTATTAATGATCCAGTCACCAAATACGCCCGGGTTTCGATTTTCTGATGGAATTTTTAGAGTCCCTAAGGCGGAAGGAAGCATAAGATTGTAAAGAGTTACAAGATCATTACCTATGGCTTTAATGAAGGCTAGAACAAGTAATTCTGCTATTCTGTGCATCAATAAAGCTAAACTATCCTTGTTAAATTGCAGGTGTATGAAATCATCAAACTCAAAACTCTCTTTTATCAAAGCCTCCACTTGATCATTGTCAAAACTAGGTGAATCATTTTCAGTTAGTTGATAATTGGAGATATTGGGTAGATTTAAACCATTTGGAGTTTCAGCAGATAGGAGTGTTTCGCATGCTTTTAAAGAATTCTCACACAGAACATAAATTACTTTGACTAAAAACTTATCCATATCTAAGCAGAAGCGGGAAAAAAATATCAAAGCGGCGGGGCTTTTAATTTTAGAAACAGTTTTGGAGATTCTTTCAAAAAAATTTAATCGGCTATTGCTATTATTAGTCCCTATTCTTCTTTTTTCCAACTCTGTGTCCACCCCTAAACTGAAACCAATGGCGGCAGGGATGTATTCACGGTGGAATTTGTCGAGCTGCGAATTCAACATGGTAATAAAAATCTTTTTTAAATCAGAGTTGGATATAGTTCCTGAAACAGGTTTGTCTTTTGGATTTAAGGAGTCGGTCGCGCTAAATTCGGATTTGGAATAGTGATTGAACGTTTTCTGGATCAAAGGGACTAGATTTTTCTGTAGCCGAACAATGATACTGTTTTGTTCCTGTAATAGAAACTCTTGCATTTCAACACGAGAATGAGAAAAATTTAATAGAGCATCCATTCGAGGAATATTTCCGTGGAATATCGTTTCAGATGAATTATCAGGATTAAATCTAGCCATTGAAAAGTAATTTGAAATTTTTATGAATAAATCGAAGATGATTTTAAGAAACACTCTGCCCAACAACTGCTCATAAGATAGTCTTATGACTCTTCCGATGCATGATTTTAGGCTAGAAAATTTCAAAAGCAGAGGGTATCTCATGGAACTATTAATAAAGTTATCAAGACGTTCCAAGGTATCATCTGGAGATAATGCGACATCCCACTAAATCATAATTAAAAATGATATTAAAGATTAAAATCATGATTAAAAAGCATAGAATAATGAAATGTAAAAAGAAATGATCTTACGGCTTCTAATAGGTATTTTAACAGTCTGGACTCATATTTAGACACAAGGACTTCGCATGATTGTAAAAGTTGTTTTTGAGCTAAAGGCACATCATTGTCTGGTATTGAAATTCTAGGGAAATAAATGGGATCTACATCAGCGGTTTTGGTGGAAGGATAGTTGAGATTTTCTAAGCGTAAATTTTGAAGAGCGGTAAATAAAGGGATAAGAGATTAAAGAATGAAGGCAACTTTTGATTATCTTAACAGGGTCAAATACAAAATTTATAAATAATAGACGTAAGATGAAATGAAAAAATACCTTCAAAGAACTTTGCTTTTTCTGGGGAAAGGAAACTGGAAGAAAACCCGAAAATAAAATCGTTCCAACATGAGAGGAAATTAGAGTTGTACTCCGACACCAAATAACTATTTTTAATATCGTTCGGCCATTCTTCAAGTAATTTAATGAGCCTTTGACTTTGGCTGAAAAAAAAAATTAAAGTATTGGAGTAGATTAAATAAATGATACATGAACTGGATATGATAGAATCGATCTTACAATTTCAAGTATTGTTTACATAGTTCCCTAATTCTTTCAGGGGAAATTCCGACCAGTAATTTTGAGCAACCTATGGCATCACTGACGGTTATTCCAAGATCTTCCCATCTAATCGATAGGATTTCCAAGGTTGATTTTTTGGCAGATTCCAAATTGATTTTGAAACTTTCAAATTCAGAAGAATTTACGGAATCATCCTTGTACTCTAAAGCCTGAGAAATTTGAGACCAAATTTCGAGGGCCATATCATAGTTTCCATTCATGACACTAAAATGAAGCTTTTCTGGGAGTTCTGTTAAACTTTTGATCTAAATAAAAAATAAAAGAATAAACAATATAACGATAAGGTAGACGAGGCATAAAAGAAAAAAAAAGGAAATTATACCTTAATTTTTAGTTCCAGTTCCTTGTTTAGCCCTTGGATTTTAGCTCTTCCTGGCTGTAAGGAATCGTCTATGGTTTTGCCGTCCTTATAAATTTTTGAAATTTTTTCAAGCAAAGAGGCCATTTGCTTTTCGATATTTTCAGCATAAGAGCTCATTTCACCGAGAGTATCGGTAGCTTTGATGAATTTGTTGTAGTTTTCGTAAACCAAAGTTTTCATGTCGCTATCAAGCTTGCGAATTTCTAAAGTGGAAGAGACAAGGTAAAATAGAGATTAAAAGAAAGGCAGTGGGGTACAATAAAAACCAAAATATGAGTTAGTAGAAATACCTGAATCTAAGGTATTAGATTGGATTAGTAAACCAGGAATTTTTTTCTCGCGTAGAATCTTTTCAGTATACTTTTCCCAATTATAGGAATCTGTATCTATTTTTAGCATAATTTGATAAGAATATGAATTTTAAACAAACGGATTATAAATTGAGCATCATGAGATAGAATATTACTGATATTTAGATCGTCTTCAACTTCAAAATCGGGTAAATCTTTGTATCAAAAGAAAGAGGGGTGAAATGGAGCAAGGATATTAGATTTTTTTTAAATAAAAACAGGGAATTTGTAATTCTGATATATATTTTTTTAAAAAAAAACTTGAAAAGAGAAAACAAGAAAAAACAAAAGCAGCAATAAATTACCTGGAGGGACGGAGGAAAAAGAATTTTTGCCATTTTTTAATACAGCAGGTGTGTTGGGATCCAAATTATAGAATTGTTTTAATTTTGATCTTGCAATTTCACGTTTGTTGGATTCTATAGAATGGGATTTGAAGGTGGAACCACTTGCAGATGCTGTGGAAATGGATCTGCTGCTCCTTGGGGTATCAATAGAGGGCATATCTTCGCCGCTCTTATTTGAATTCATTTGAGAATTAAAGTAATAGTTCGAACAAGAAATAACCTACACTTAAAGGAAAAAGTAATATATCGTGTCAATGTTTAGAGTGAAAAATGAACCAATTACTCTCCACAAACGGTCTTGTTTTGCTACTTGGGTTTAAATCATTATTATTGGCTATTCGATAAATTGGAGTGATCCAATCACTAGAGTGATTGGCGCTTTCTGGTGCGGATATGGTAATTTTAGAATTAATTTGGCCAATAGAAAAATTTATAAATTTTTAGGTGCGAAATGTGAAATACTACAAGGAAATAAATTTAGGAGGAAAAAAGGGCAATTGGACAGCAGATAATTTAAAAGCCAATTATAAGTCCATATATTTATAGTAAGCATTAAAGTCCTCTAGATTATAATAGCAAATATATGAAAAAGAGGATAGATCAAGTTTAAAAAAAAAGTAGAAATTATACAATAGATTATTTAATAACAGAGTAGGATCCATAAAATTTTGATGCTAATTTCTGGCAACTGATTGACAGTGAATGGGGAGGGAAAAAGGAACTGGCACTCATTGTAAAAAGTCATCTTAACACAGCATACTGAAAAATATAAAATACAGCATATAAACTTTAGAAAAGTGAAAGTGAAAAAAAATCAGACTTACAGTTTTATTTAGATCAGAAGAGGTTTTGATCCTGAGGTAACGTTGCAATCTGTCTTCCAGAACTCTGTTCTCGTAGAGATCAGGTAGACCTATCCTTTTATCACACCCTGTGACGGGGCAAGGCTTTTTTCCGCTACGGAGATATTCCTTAACAGCAGCCTTTGAATAATTATGTTTGCACAGTTTGCTATATTGTGAAAATGAGAGGGAAAAGGGGTGATTGTTAACAATAAATAATTTTCAGAAAATGAAAAATTATAGAAAGTGTGGAAAACCTGGTCATTGGAGATTCCAAGTATTTAGTAGTTAAGGGACATTTGAAATTTGTAGTAATAGATTGGACAACAATGTCGTCCTCATCATAATCCGAATCTTTAAAAATGAGAGGCATCGGCTCCCCAAAGTTAGTGATATCCCATAGTTGGGATTTGTAATCATTATACCATTCCAATTTCCCATACTTTAAATAATCTGATCCTTCATTATATTCTTTGGTTTTTTCATCTAAAATTTCTTTGAATTGATCAGACACTTTCTTATCCTTGAAAAAAGATGTTGCAAAAAGAATTTAGAAATTTTATAAATAATTTTTTAAAGTTTAGAACAGGGAGCCAAAAGTTACTTGAAGAAAGTAAAAGTTATCAAATAAAAAAAACTATGGGGAATTAAGACAAGTAAACATAATTTAATTAAAAAAATACCTCTAAATCGAAATTTTCCAAATCAAAGAAACTGGTTTTAAGAATTTCAATATTATTATTTTCATCAGCCAAATCTGTGACTATTTTATCGTAATCTATTAAAGGCTAGATTTTTATTTAAAAGTGAATATTAGATTTTTTAAAAAAGACAAATCCAAATCCAAATAGATGATGGGATAAAGGTATTTGTGAAATAATATCCCGAGACAAAAGATGTTTGGAAAAAATACCTTGTTATCACCCATAGCCTCTTTTAAATCAAGAGAGGCGAGCACGGAAGAATCAATTGCATTCCTGATACTGTTCTTCAAAGACTCTATTTCCTGAGTCATTGATTTCAGACTGTGCAGTACACTGCGTTTATCTACTGCCGGTTCAAGATCTTTCAGCTGAGATAGGGATATTTCCTCGCCGCCATCACTATCAGATTCGTACATTTTCTAAATTCGCATTTATTTTGGAAAACAAAAGGTATTTGGTTTTTATAAACTATGACCACATTATCTACTAAGGCTCAAAAAATATGTTTTAATTTGTCCATTCTGAAAATTTCTGTTCAGGTTTTCGGTAAAGCCAACCAATAATAAACGATATACCAGGGCTCCCCAAAAAAACTGCTAATCATAAGTTCCAAATCCTGGCTCCTCAAAAAAAAAAGCAACGGATTTGTAAAATTAGGGCCCAAATTTGGCTGAGCCCTCATACCTACATATATACATTTCCTGTCCGGTAATTGGATAGACTTTTGCCAATTACCAAACTATATCTCAAATTTTATTAAAAGCCAAATGTCAAATCTAGCAAAATTTGAGGTAAAAAAAATCCTAAAAAGCAATTTAAAAAAGATTCGATATTTTGAGAATCTCTAAAGATAAAAGAGTTGTAAAAAGGCGAAAATCTAAACAGAGCCATAAAAGTAATCTAATCAACATGTGGGTCTAAACGGGAAGATACGTATTCCAATATAACTATTCAATTGGGGTGTTATTATATGGATAATCTAGATATTGATACTCTATAGAAGAGAATCAGAGGCAAGAAAAGGGCTATTTCTGAACCGTTGATAGTTTCAAAAACTTTGCAAAACAAACAGGAGCAAAAGCGTCGTCGGAATGAACGACAATTTCATAATCATCTCTATTGAGTGTTAAAGGTTATAGAAAAAGAAGAAAAAAAGCGCGGATAGTTATAAGGTGATAAATATGATAGTTTCTTGGTAATTAATTACATTTGTATCCTTTTTTTAAAGAGGGGGCAGTCTAGAGTGAAGGATTCGAATTCTCCCCCTTCTCCACAAACATGAGATCCATACTTTTTGTTCTTTAAATGTAGAAAAAAACCCTCAATAAGCACATTGAAATAAATAATCTGTAATGTCATTATAAAGATAAAAGATGATAATGAGGAGAAACTTGCCAGCTGTAGTAATTTCGGTCGCATTTCTGACAAGCTCTTTAAAATATCGGATTGTGATAAACCTATGAATTTTTAGAAAAATTGATAGAAATTATACTTTAAAATTAAATAAAATAAAGGGATTTTGCTAAAAAGAAAGATAATTGAAATTGTATTAAAAGTTTTGAAATGTGATGAATATTGGCACTAAATTGAAAAATAATTACCTATACCGGCTATCTTTATTAAAACAGCGTTCATCCCTGAATTTATCATATCATCGAGCAAATCAATTTGATCGCGCTGCCATAAATACGCGAGCATTGTGAGTCCCAGCCGCTGACATCTAGTAAAAAAAATTGTTAAATATTTAAAAAGCTGTTTAATACAGGGAAAAGGGTGAAAAATACATATTTTGGACTCTATTTGATTGGTATGAGGACAGAATAGCACCAACAGAAACGGCGTTTATTTGAGGATAAGTTTCGAGAACTTTAGTTAGCAGTAGAAACAAATCTTCAGTTTCATCGCCGCTTGTTTCCTTGTACTCTAAAGTCTGATCAAGGGCTGAGCCTGAAAGTCTCTGCTGGAAAAGTGGAAGCTCCATACATTCAGAAATCATGGGTACTGCTGTTTGGCCTACCGTTTGGTACATGAAACTATCCATTTCCTCTAGATAAAGTTTATACAGAAAAAAAGTTGGAAGCAAGTTGGGGCTAAGTGATTAATCGGGAAATGATGGATCAGGCAAACCTGTGGCAGAATTCTCTGGAGGAATTACGTTTGCTAATGCTACAATATTATGGCCGTTTTCAACACATTTCATCAGATTGAACACACTGTCTTTCCCCCCGCTTGTAAAAGATAAATGAAAAAAAAATTTGAAAATTCAACACCTTTGTTTTTTGAAACGTTGAAAGAATTAATGGATATTTTAATAACAGTAAAATACCTTATTAAGCCGACTACATTGAATTTGGGGGCATTGGCGCTCATCGTGGTAGTAAAATTATGGCTATTAGGTTATTGCAAGACTTTAGTTCACTAATTTACTTATTTACAGTAACTATCAACAACAAAAATATCATGCAGTAACCATACTTGAATTTATTTGATCATTAATCGTTTTTATTGGCTGATCTTCCAGCTAAAACTGGATGATTAACTATTGGTTATCAATATACGCTTTTTGAATCCAGAAATGGTAGTTTTATAGGGTTGATTCTAAAAACTATGGTAAAGATTTTTTCACCAATACAATACACTCTGCCTTGAAAATGTAGTTAATTATGGGCTCAAAAATCATATTTATAAATCAAACAAATGAATTCACTATAACAATATTTTGAAGCCTATGATCGCAAATGGGATAAACGTTAAATTGTTGTAAATAATTTCTTTCTCAAAAATGGTTGGTACAGTATTTATATCCTTTAGTCCAGCACATTGGATATCTACAGGGATGTTTTTTTTGCTCTTATTTTCGCTATTAAGTAAATTAACAAATTGTCCGAATATATTTACAGTACCTATTCTATTGGCCAATAGATAATGAAATTTTCCATCATCACGACCAGTTAAAAACTGTTTGCCAATAGGTATAAATGACTTATCATAGATATCCAATTAATTTATCACCAATCTGTAGATTGGCATTTCAAGTTGATTAACTAGGAAAATTTTCGGTTTATTAGCGTTTGTCATAAAAAATAATTACCCATCTGGTAACCGGGCAGAGTAATAATCCTAGTTGCGAGCAATGAACCTTCTTTATCCTTATTTATAATAGTGGCTTTCATAGGCATTATTTGGTAATACAATTTGGTGGAGTGCCAAGACCAATCACATACTGCCTCATTGCTCCAATTTCTAGTAAACCCCACCAATTTGTGGCATTCCAATGCTAAAAAACCTCAAAAAAAATAAGACATTATATCTTGGCAAACAAATATCAATTAATTAAAACACTCGTATTAAATCATACCACGTCTTCAGACACCTTTTTATTTTGGGGTGAGAGGGTGATTTTTTCGTAATAATGTGCTTGGATTCATAACAATTGAAAATAAAATTAAACATTTTTTTCCGCCTCCAAATAGACTAGACTATCAAACAAAATTAAATAGTTTCATTTTCGTGATTAATCGTTTTCTAAAGAGTATCATGCTTTTCAAAATGTGAATTTGAGTATTTTGGATCCAAAGACAATCCGAGTTTCTATTTGCCAAAGCTTGATGTGTAATGACATACAAAAACCAGACCGATTCCCATAGCTTTTTATTTTAAATAATTGAGATTCCCTATCAAATAATTATAATTTGAGCTCTATAAAATTAGATTGCATACTCTGAAAAAGTGACAAAAGGTGCTATTATGCCATTCGTTAACCTGTTATGTTGGCATATGATTCCGGAAGCTCTTAACTACGATTTGTTCAATTTTGTGAATCATTAAACACCAAAAAAATTGTACAAACAGCAGAGAATACACTATTGGATTCTGAGATTGAAAAGGACTTGTGAAGTTTAATCCCCATGAATACTTTTGAACGAGTAGTTGAGATATTTAGAGCCTTCTGTGCTTCAGGGCAAGTTTTACGAAAATGGAATTAAGTTTTTAGGCCAGCCAGAGCATGCATTTCATATAAATCACACGCTTTTTATTGATTAAAAATATCCCATTTGACGAATAGATGAAGATAAGCTCAGCAAATAAATACAGAGAAGTTCTTTCAGACTCTGCCAGGAATACACTAGAAAGAATTCTTTCGTTTGAACCGAAATATAAAAAGTTCATGAGTCAGTACTATTGAAATAACCAATAAAATACAAGTTTTTAAAAATAAACAGCCAAGTAATTTGAATGTTTTACAAGTCCGACGAGTTATAAAAAATAAAGCTTGAATATTGGCAATAGATATAAGTGGCCCAAATTGGTCCCTTGACCTAAAAAAGAGCTACTGTACCCGGAACATTTCATGATCTCCGATTCGCTGCAGTCTTAATATTTTTTGGCAAATTAAAGTAGCTATTGAATAGTCCGTGTCCTTTTTTATCCTTTTTGGGACTAAGAAAAAAATAAAGCAAAACTCGAACTCAATGGAAATCTGTATCGATATTTAATCCTAATTATTACACTGTTGATTGGATATTCCATTCAATTTGTAAAAGTTAAAGATGATGTATTAAAGAAAGTTATATTTGGAAGTGCAATGCGATGCATAAAACAAAGCGTTTAATATTATAAAAATAAAACTAATAGATTTTTCAACCAATTTATTTAGTTTTATTATGGAGATTAGTATTATTCTGCCATAGTTTTTCATCCTTAAATTAAAAGATGGTAAAAGTATCTAATCACCCATTTATGTATTTTGGTTAGTCAGAAACTCATTTATCTATGCCTTTTTTCAGACCTGGGTGCATCTATCTAAACACAGATTTGAAACCAGAAGAAATTATGAAAACGGAATAAACGTTTTATACTCAACAGCTCATACCAGATAATACAACATAGTAATGTTCGAAAGCTGTATTTAATGCATGTAGGAGAAAGCGATATTTGATACTATGAATGCTCAAACGACTTGAAAAACACATTCGCCCTAAAACGTGTGAAATTAAGTCATTTATTGCTACACCAGATAGGCTCATATTATATTTTGTATTTATTATGTAATTCCGAGAATTAGTGAACGCCTATCAACTATCAATTTTCATGGATTAGATTCCCATTTATTTTTTCAACTTTTTTCATATTTTGATAATACGATAAAAAAAAGTTTTAGTATAAACAAAAAATTGTCCAATAAAGCAAAGCTGATCGTGTTTTTGCTTTGCCATTTTAAGATTCCAAAAATCATCGCAGTTCCGATTTGATATTTGCAAGCCATTATTATGTGATCTTATTTGCAAACATCCAATAAATTGCATATATTCGGGAATATCTGTAAATTTTATTTTTTTAGAGGGTTTAGATCGAATCCCATTTCTGCGCCCTTATGCTTTGAAAGGAATAATTGACAGGCGTTGTTCCAATTTGGTATCTTTTATTTTTTTTGTCAGCCAACCCTAGTAATGACAGCTTTAGTCCTCAAAGTTCTTATAGACTCACTAATAGCTTTCTAACCCTCCAATAAAACCCCACATCCATTGCATTATAATAAACGCTGCACAATAAATGTGTAAAAATTATATCTCGCAGGGATTTAAAAGTGTCATAATTGAATAGCTGTGTCATTTGAAATAATTCTCCTGTAGCTGGCTGAAAATCTTTAGATCGAATACTGTACAACATTTGTCATCTCGATCTTGTCTACTGGGGATTGCCCACCATGTCGTGAAACAAGCTCGTATCACCCTCCATTTTCTATAAAAGCCAGACTCCATCCCCTTGATTTTTAAAAAAAGAATCAGATTACCATTGCAAGTACAAGTTATAGCAACCCTCAGTTTTTTTTCCTTTTGTTATTGTTTGCCATCCTGCTTCTAGTGGTTTTTATTTGCCATAAGTGCTATAATCCCCCGCTATCTCGTTTCTTTATTTGTCGGTTATTTGACATCACTTTGCTTCGTATTTTTTTTTATTTGCATACTTAGTTGCTTGTATATTTAAAGCCAGCTTATTGTCAAAATCCAAAAATACCTTTTATCTGAGGAAGGACCTCCGATTTTATCAACACTCTACCTTTCTTATTGGTCCTTATAATACAACATTACCGTTTCTCCTGATTCCATATATATATATAATAAACAAAAGGGTGGAAAAATGGAGAATCCGGAACCCAAGGTTTATGTCGTCGAGAGCGATGACATATCTTTGAAAAACAAGAAAAAGTTTCATGGCCAGGATAACCTAAATAGAACACTTAAAGGCAGGCATATGTCTATGATTGCCATTGGTGGTACTATTGGAACCGGCCTTTTCGTTGCTTCTGGTAGTGTTCTAAGTACTGCTGGTCCCGCTGGTGCCCTTGTTGCTTATGCGCTTATGGGTTTCATCGTCTTCTTCGTCATGACTTCTCTCGCCGAAATGTCTACTTTCATCCCCGTCGCTGGTTCTTTCAACTCTTTTGCCGATCGTTTCGTCGACCCTGCCTTTGGTTTTGCTAATGCTTTCAACTATTGGTACGCTTGGGTTGTTACCGCTGCTACTGATCTCGTTGCTGCCGGTATCATCGTGCAGTTTTGGCTTCCTAACGTTAGTCCTGTCGTATGGAGTTTTGTTCTTATGGCCATCGTTGTCTTTTTGAATCTATTTGGTGCTCGGTTGTACGGTGAGGCTGAGTTCTGGCTAGCTCTTATTAAGGTGCTGGCCATTGTCATATTTATAATTATCGGTATCCTCGTTGCAACTGGTGCTGTTGGTGGTACTACATATGGCTTCAAGACTTGGACTATTCCTGGTGCTCCATTCTACGATGGGTTCCCGGGCCTTCTTAATGTTTTCGTCACTGCTGCCTTCTCCTTCCAAGGCACTGAAATCGTCGGTATTACTGCTGGTGAATCTAGCAATCCTTCCCGCGACGTGCCCAAAGCTATAAGATCCATCTTTTGGCGCATTCTCCTCTTTTACATCTCAACCATTCTCCTTATCGGGATGATCATTCCTTACACCGACCCTGATCTGTTGAACTCTGATGTCGGTTCTGTTGCCATCTCCCCCCTAGTAATAGTTCTCGAAAAGTCCGGTATCCACTCTGCTGATCATATCATGAACGCCGTCATCTTGACATCTGTTCTATCTGCCGGTAATTCGGGTCTCTACTTGACTAGCAGAACTCTCTACTCTCTCGCCTGTGAAAAAAAATTCTTTAAACAGTTCGCTACAGTATCTCGTGGCGGTACTCCCCTACTATGTCTCTGTTTATGTGCTATCTGCATTATCGGCTTGTTCTGTCTTTCTCTCATCGGAAATCAAGTTGTATACAACTGGCTTGTTGCCTTCTCTGGTGTTTCGGGTCTTATTTCTTGGATGAGTATTAGTTTCACTCATCTTAGATTCCGCAAAGCTTATAAACTCCAAGGATACGACCTAGAAGATCTACCTTACCAGGCTCCCTTCTACCCATTTGGCCCGTATTTTGGATTCTTTGGTCTCTTCTTCATCACACTTGCCCAGGGTTACCAGACTTTCATCAACAGCGAACATATCTTCCATACTAGCGAATTCCTCCAATCATATATAGGTATCCCTCTATTCTTGATCCTTTACATCGTATATAAAGTCGTCAAGCGATCCAAATACATCAAATTAGAAGATATCGATCTCGAAACCGACTCATACTCTCATCTCGGCTTCCCAAGCACAAGAAATGATAAAACAACTTTTTGGAGAAAAATCCTTGATGCATTCAGTTAATCCATCATCCTTGCTAATTTATAAGCAAAGCATCCTTTGAACGCCTTTTTTTATTCTCCTAATTCCATTTCCCCCTCTCGATAACCCCACCTCCTTCCTTCCCTTTCTTCGCTATATATTGGTACCCATTATCTTCATTTATAGTTTTATACATTATTTAGTCTATTATTTTGTACATATAATCCTCATACCAACTAATTAATAAATGAAAATTTATAAATCTTGCTATTATATATTATTATAATTTAAATTCTTTATGTATTTGCTATACACTTACAGTGCCAGCCGGAAAAAAGTGTAATATAAAGGACCCTAGATTCATCTCTCTCTCTCCTTTAGATTTTTTTAGCTGAATTAGTCAATAAAATTGCTGAATTCCATTATCAAAAAAAGCTTATTTCAATAACCACTTTCGTGCGGTGCAATGAATGTCGCCGGTCCCCAATCGTCCGATCTGATATTATAAGCCAAAAAAAGGGGGATTCTCTCTCTCTCTCCTTTAGATTTTTTTATTTGAATTAGCCAATAAAATTTCTGAATTCCATTACCAAAAGAAAGTTTATTTCTATTTCCATTTCTTATATTATCGACACTAAGCCAGCTGCTTTACAGGGGAATTTCACTAATCTCAACAATTTCGAAGCTACTATCCAAAATAATAGCCACGAAACTATCCCAAATCGATAAAAAATACGAAATTCTGGTCAAGGAACAAGCGGGATTTCGAAATTTCGAAGAGTGCGCCGCTCAAGCGACCACACTGTACGAAATTTCCCGCCGAAGAAAAATAAAAAATAAAAAAACTTACATATGTTATATCGACTATAGCAAAGCTTACGATCGAGTTCCACATATGGCCCTGCTGCACAAATTGAGAGCCAATAAGATCGGGGGGAAATTACTGAATGCTATTTGGGGTCTGTATAAGTCCCCAAAAATAGCTGTTAGGATCGGAGATGATGTCTCCAAGCCTACTGAGTACCTATGCGGACTACGACAAGGCTGTCCAGCCTCACCTATACTCTTCGATTTCTATATTAACGATCTTTTCAAGAACGTCCAAGGCGTACATGTCCCTGGTCTCACCTCTAGGATACCTGGTCTGCTTTTTGCCGATGACGCCGTACTATTGGCCGAATCAGAAGCCGAAATGCAAACTTCATTAAATAAAATTACTGATTGGTCGAACACATGGGAAATGA